>JACEII010000013.1:4306149-4492379 GCA_014332785.1 Antheraea mylitta | reverse complement strand
TATATATATATATATATATATATATATATATATATATATATATATATTAACAGGCCATTTTTGTGGGGCATGCAATGCATAAAGCGCATTTCGAAAATATCGAAAAATTGAATATAATGAAAGAGTTTGGATATTTTTTAGTAATAACAAGTATAAGAAATATGTAGCTGTAATTTTTAGATTGGACTCATTGTTTAAGAGTAAAAAACTGTTTTCAATGTATGGGAAGCAACCTAAAACTATGGATATCTTGTGATTTTCGTTTGTTTACGTTCTGGAAATTTTGCAACAGTATCCTACAATTATATACCACAAGTATTCAAAATAATGAGGAGTACATTTTTGCACTTTTTGAAATACAAAAAGTTTCGACTTATAGTTTTCGACACTTTGCGGGCCCTAAAAAAGAAGTGACAAAGAAGGTCCTGTATATTAGTATTATTATTTCTATTCAAGGTGCATAGTTATTTTAGTGTTTCTACTTATTAACTATTGAAATTATTTTATTGAATGTATGTATCATTTACTTTAGCCAAGCTTTGATCTCTTTACTTGATATTGTTTACTACATAGTCTTATACTGCTGTAGGATCGAGTTAATTCCTAGATGAAAAATTATAAACTGTATTAAAAAAAACAGAAATATTTCTATAATTAGAGACAACAATAAAGGTGTAAATTACATCAAAAAAATTATAAATATGCAATTTATCTGTTTTCTCTGTTATGTAATTCATGATTTGAATAAAAATTTGCTATATTACTCCAGTACATTATTAATTATACTTCACAGAAACATATACATAACAAATTTACGAACAAAAAAATACAAAAAACTTTCTAAGTAAATTTCATGAATACATATTAGGATATATGTTTATTAAAAAGATATTTTTAAAACTTTACAATAAACTGTATAATCATAAGTAATATATATTAAATTAGGCAGCTCACATAAATTCATGTGTGTAAAGTATAATATAAAACTTAGTAACACATACTACAATAATATTATAACCCCTTATGCCTTTCCTTATGCCTTGTGTCTTATTCACAAACTTAACCTTTTAATAATAGTTGTGTAGATAATGTTTCTTAGATATTTAATTAGTTTAAAAGAGATATTTTTATACTCTGAATCACTAATGACTTGCTACATCTTATTTTTACTTTTATGAGATCAAATAAATTTATTATTTTATAGCTAATGCAGATGCTGAAGAAGATATGGATATTGATGACACAACAGCTGGGAATGCTGATGAGTCTGCATATATTGGTGATAACTGTTTATCAACACCTGTAAGAACCTGTTGATTCAATATTTCAATTATTTAATTAATTTATTGCATAATATACATAGTGGTTCTAAAGGCTGAGTAAAGTGATTAATTAAATCCTTATGAAGTAATGACAATTGTAGAAATTAGCAAAAATTTGGATACTTTTATCTCTGCAGTTTTGTATATACCTTCACACAGAACATACAGTACTAGTCTTTGCCCGTGACTTCGTTCGCATAGAATAGTTACTTTGAGCTGATGCTGACACGCAGCGGAAGCTCTCAAGGGAAACACCCCAATTTTGAAACATTCATCATTGGTGCTCCGACCCTATTAGTCTTAACGTGATGATATATAGCCTATAACCATCCTCGATAATTGAGCTTATATAACACTGAAAGAATTTTTTAAATTGGACTAGTAGTTACTGAGATTACCCCCTACAACATCACAAACTCACAACATCACAAACTTTATATCTTTATAATATTAGTATAGATATATCTTCCTATTTAAAATTAAAAGTCCAATAGTATTCAACAATTATAGCCTTTGGGAGAGTAATTGTAAAATAATTTCTTGTAATGAAATAATACACATTAATAAAGTAATCAATTTAAAACAATTAAAATAAATATTCAATGAAATGTGTTTATTTAAATGTGCAATCTAGGTAATTGTGTGCCTTGTGCGTGCACTCTATACTAATATAGTGTCAGAAGTGTCCACAAGATTTAGGTGCATGTACAGTACATGAAAGTCAACAAAGCCCTATTTTTTCTGCTTATATTCTTAAAATGTAGTTGACTTATGCCTGTCACTTTCTGTGAATTCATTACACAAAATCAATAGATTCAAAATATAATTGTTAACAATGTTAATACTCATACTCAAACTCATAAAATTAATAGTTTGTCCTATATAGTTTTGCTAGTAAATATAACATTCAAAAAGTTGTTAAATACAAAAGGAAAACAGTAAGTTTAGTTGTAGGTTTTCCTAAAAGCTTAAAATAAAACATTTACGATTTTCGAAGTAATATTGCCGAAATTGAAATTATTTTTCAATCACCATCAATTGTTACTGTGTTTAATGAGAGAAACGGTATAATGATATGTGAGGTTTATGTAATTGTAACAATATAAAACAGGCAGCCACAGAAGATAATTCTCCCCAGGACACGGAAAGCCAGTTGGATCCTTTAATGAAGGAGCATAGTTTGGATGAAGGAGATGATGGCGAAGCCGCTGAAGAGTCACCAGATCAATCTATCAGTTCAGCCTTACCTACAGATAGTGGTGTTGGCGAAGGCGATGGAGCACCGATGATTCAGGATGGTGAGTTTTAATATAAAAACTAATAAGTGATTGCATGGATGGCGCGGTAGATAAAGCGAACGCCTCATTGAGTGTTGTGGGTACGAATACCATATAGGACGATTAATTATTGATGTATTCCACAAATTATTCAATCGACTCTGGTTGTGTCCACAGATTGTGTGTAACGTCCGCCAAAACATGTGGCATGATATGTAACGCATGCGTTTTTTTTTTCTGTGAAAAAAGAATAGAAAAATACCAAAAAATAAAATTCTAATGTTTTAATTCTCGAATCATAGATATAAGACTGGATGTTTACATGTTTTTACATAAGAAAAAATCATATGTTGGGAAGTTCTTTCACTGCCATTGCTTATTCTATAATAAATGTATAAGAAGTAGTTCCTAAATCTAAAGTAAATTAATGTTTGAATTTTATTTAATTAACTTGAAGGGAAGTATAACTTTAATTCGTAATGTATATATATATCTATAAGCTAGTTTATTAAAGAATAATAATAATAAACAAGGTTTGTTTATTTGAATGCAGTCCAGCATTTTTTTTTTCTCGAACTGGCTACGCTATTGGCCTAGTAAGGTCTTAACAACCCCACCGGACTAAACAGTCCAGCAAGGATTAAACAAAAAGTCCATATAACGATTTTATGTGGGTTAAAACATAATATGAAGTTATATATCGGCATATGTCAAAGCTAGTTAAAAATATTCAATGGCTTACTCAGATGAATCAAGTACAATGGACGAAGATATGGGTGGTGGTGAAGGTGTTGCCAGCAGTGACGATGTCAATGATATAAGTAGCGCCGCACAAGAAGTGCCAAGTACAGGCATAAGGTAATGTACTCATTTTAATAACATTCTATTTCCCTTGGAGCGAAAGTATATCGCTACTGTTAAAAAAAATCTATTTTATTTATCTTTACACTGTCCTTTTCCTCTTCACTTTGCTAGCTTAAAATTAAATTTTAGTGAAAATTTATAAAAAGTGTATAAAAATGTTCACCTCTATGCCAAATATTACTGTTACTCCTCCAGTGGCTAAAGGGTGATTGAAAAAAAACATACTTTCACATTTATAATAAACTAGCTGGCTGGGCGCACGTTGTCATGCCTTGATAATTAAAAAAAATAAAATTCAACTGCAGCGCCACCTATCGGGTCCAATTGTGAATCTAAACCATTCTCAGATCCATTGGAACATGCACACAAAATTCCATGAAAATCTGTCCAGCCATTTAGGAGAAGTACAGTGACATACACACATACAGAAGGAATTTATATATAAAGATATAATTATAATTATCCATGATAAGATTAAACATGGCCTTCCAGTAAACATCCTGATAGATCATAAAAATGTCAAAAATGTGATCCAGTTACTAAAAAGTCTTAAGGCTAATGAAAGATCTTTTGTAGGTGGTAGAGCCAATCTGAAGCTATTATTGGTTTCAGTATAAATGGGTCGGCTCGTCCGAGGTAGTACTACCCTCTCACAGAAAACCGACGTGAAGTAACAGTGCGTGCATTGAAATTAAATTTAATTGCGTTTCGTTCGGTCAGTGAGAGCGCTGGAGACCCATCTCTCCTCCCCTTCCTCTAACCCCTCTCCTTTTCTCTCCATTCCCCCAAACAGGCTGGCAACGCACTTGCGACTCCTCTGGGGTTGCTAGTCTCTATGGACTGCGGTGATGGCTTAACAACAGGTGACCCGTATGTTCCTTTGTCTCCTATATGATATTAAAAAAAAACTTTAATTAAATACACAATTAGATTACCTTTTACTGAATAAACAAAGGGTTTACAAAAATAAAGGAATGTTTGGTTTTATTTCAGTAGAATTAACCATATTATGATATTATTTATGTGCTATAACCATAGAAAAATTTAGTTCCAGTACCGCAGAAGGAGGCGGAGATATTTCTAGCAGTGGACAAACTGAGACCCCCCTTATATCGTCTACGGCCAACGGCCCAGCGGTCTTGCACTCGTTTTCTCTCACACCACAGCAGGAGACTGCAAATGAGTTAGTATTCTTTGATTCGTGATTATCCAAGGGCAGAATATTAAATTTCAATAGATATTTAAAATTCCTGTCGACCAGGTTCAGCGACGCCGACACTTCGGAAATGGAAGGTGCCGCTGATACTATGCCGACGGTCAGCGAATCTATGCCTCTACTTACGATGACAGCTAATGGATCAGCATTACTTTCGCCTACTTTACTACAAAGTAATTATTGTTTCTATAATTAATTCTCATCAGTGGATCGTACTGTGATTTCGAGTGTGGTACAGTCGGAAATCACAGGTAGACTGTATAGAGTCATATAATATAACAATTGGTAAAATAGCATTATCATATGATTCGGTAATAAAAAAATACTGATTAATTTTGTATGTACAGTGTAATCACATATTGAATCAATCGATATCGCATCAATTTAAATAGGGATTTTGTAGGGACGATGAGCCAGACCTTGTGATGAAACGATAACATAGCGCCAAATGTTCTAAGCTTACGTCATTCTAGCTACCATATTAATTGGTAATTACTTCTTCATTCAAAATCAGTCTAGATTTTGGTTAAATGTTAAAACCTACAAAGTTATAAAAAAAGAGAATCATGGTGAATATTCTATTATCATCTTTGGGTGAATTTAAAAATAATAGAAGTTGATAAAACCAGCGGTTAAATAATTCTATGTTGCCTTATAGTTTTTGCACCTTCCTACTTTGTTTCCTTTAATTTTATATAACTATGGGTTAACAAAGACATACCTATGCGATCAGGGGACACCCATCAGGAATAGAGCTCCTTAATGTAAAGTAAGGAATTCAAGCAAAAAGTTCCATTTCTTATTTTAGGAAAAATATTTATATTCATATATGAAAAAAAAACATCAAATTAGTGAATTTCTAATTAAAAATAAGTTTTAATAAAACCTCTAAACGTTAATATTGTATAACTATAACCGGCAACGCACGATTTTCGTTTTCTCGAATTTCGATACTCGCATGCACACACGCAGAGATAGAGAGAAAAAGTCGCATGGAGTGGGCGTAATGATTTCTACCAGATAATTCCTTAACGTAGTTTACGGTTTGGAATTTACTGGTAGAAATCGTCACGTAAGGGAAAAGCGTTACGCCCTTCCATGCAACTTTTTCTCTATGTCCCTTTCTATTGTATATGACTGTGTATCCAAATTCGATCAATTAATTAGTTCTGATTAGAAGTGTAATGATACGTAAAGAGTTTATTTTAGGTGAGGAGACCGGTGCCGGCGGCGTGTCCTCCTCGGTTGCGGCGGAGTCGAGCGACAAGAGCGCGGCGGAGACGCCCTCGGGTGGCGGTGCGATGGCGGCGGAGGGCGAGGGCGCGGTCAGCAGTTCCGTGGCGGTCGCGGTGGGTGTGGCCGGCACCAACGGCGCACCCCCTCTGCCACCGACAGATGCTGCTCACGCTCTCGCTACACTCGCCAGCGCAGCCCTACACCATCACGAACAGGTATGTCACATAAAAAAACATTACACACCCTGTACCGTGTTCTGTAGTTTTTTTTATGTCATAGGAGGCAAATGAACAGGTGAGTCATCTGATTTTAAGTGAACACCACCGTCCATAGACACCAGCGACACCAGAGGAGTCGCAAGTACGTTGCCAGTCTGTGTTGGTGGGGAAGGGTGAAGGGGAAGGGAGAGGGAGGTAGGTGGGCCTCCGGCGCTCTCACTGACCGAACGAAACGCAACAATGCGAGCACTGTTACTTCACGTCACTTTTCTGTGAGAGAGTGGTATTTCCCCAGACGAGCCAACCCATTCATGCTGAAACCAGTTATAGCATCAACGTGGCTCTACCACCTACAGAAGAGTTGTACGAACTCGCCTATGGGGGTTTTTTGGCTGGATTATAGTCTTTCATGTAGTGTATTTTATATTTTATTCATAATCTTATGTTATTCGACTCTATATTTTGTAAATTTGGTGGTGATTTATGTAATAATTAGTTGATTGTGCATAAGTGAAGTGAATGGAAAATAATACCACGGAGCATGAAATTCTGAGATACCACAAAAACTCCCAGAAAGGTTCTAATAAGAGATCCACCATTGTTGGAACATTGAAATAATCACACGACGCTTGTAATATTAATAACTATGCGAAAATGGCAGTAATAATCTGAAAGATCGGTTGCCAAAAATAAAGTTCAAAAAGCCTACCCACAACGATGGCTCCTTCTTTGCAAACCCTGTAACATACTAATGCAGTGGTATACTATCCACAAAACTGGATTAAAAAATAAATAAATTTGATAATACCAGAATATGATGATTATGTCAACATTTTTTCTGTTTATTGCTAATAATTTTTATTTATAGGCAGAATCCGAGGAACCTAAACAGCACGACGAAGATGCTTGGTACACTGTTGGCATTGTAAAGGGAACTACTTTTACGGTAAGTTTCTATATTTACTAGGATAATTCGAACTAACGAATTATTCGTTCCGAATCGAATATTAATGTTCGATACCGGATAATAATCGAAAGTTCCCAAATAATTCGAAACTCGAATCAAATAATTAGATTTTTTTCGGAATTATTACATTATTCGAAATTTAAAATTCGATTCGATTCGAACTATATTCGCACATCCCTAATATTTATTTATTACGTCTTATGTTTGTTGCCTTTATTCAATGATAAATGTATGCTATGTTCTATTATGCCACATTATTGATTTATATGCAACGTTTTTTTTAAAAACCATCCGCTCATCTGTGTTTTTGATTTCACAAAATGTTTAAACAAACTTACTTTAACATTCATGTCGAATCAAAAGCTTTCATTACTTTTTTTGCAATATACGTTATTTTATTCGAATGTAAATGGTTTTGTAGTTTTATGGTTACTATAGTTATTTTATTCGGACTAAATTGTTGTGTATCTATTATTTTTTTACTGTAATTTATCATTACTAATTAGTATTTACAGTTGCCACTGTTAAAGTTTATTGCTTAGTTACTGCGGGAAAGCATAACATTTGTAGCCTAGATATGTTTTGCAAACAAAGAGAACAGTAAAATAATAGGCTCAACCATTGTGAATATTTACATACTGGGACATATAACATACAACTCCATACGTATAGATATAAATTACAATATGACTATGAATTTACATAAGTAGGATAACTATTTTACACTGTTAAAAGTTTTTCTAAAGATGAATCATTATTATTATTTATTACATCATTACATAGCAAAAAACAAAGTTCCTTACTACGTCTGTCTGTTTGTCTGTTCACTTCGATAAATTTAAACTACTGAACGGATTTTTAACAGTGAATAAAATGATTCGTGAGGAAGGTTTAGGTATACAATTTGTCAAGGTAATTTTTATGCTAGTATGGGGTATGTTTAATGTATTTGTCACTATATTCTCGTTCTGGTTTCAGGTTCAAAATTACATATCAGACCCAAATGTGGACTTATCAAACTTGTCGTTGGATAATCTCCCGGATTTAAGCGGGCTTCCGACGACGGCTCTCGAGCACGGAACAGCGTACAAATTCAGAATAGCAGCAATTAATTCCTGTGGAAAGGGAGAATTTAGTGAGGTACAAACTAACTATCTATACATACATATGCAGAGACAAAACAGTTAAGAATATTTTCCTGCTCTGTTTTTCAAATGATTTATAAAAACATTTTGATCTTTTTTAATAATATATATTGTTAGCATTCACGTGGTATTGTTGTCTGCATCGAGGGTGTTACTAATGACCTGAGACGCCATTGGTTGACATTATCGGCTGTTCTTGATTTAGCTGAATGCTATAAAGGGCGTGTAGGTGGAGTGTTTCTGGCATTATTGCGGGAACATTATGTTGCTGGAAACTTATTTCTAAAGTTAGGGCGAGCGGAAGACTCGTTGCGTAGTTCTGATTCCTTGGTGATGTAGGATTTCAATTTAGTCGAAGAGCTATTAGTTATAATCGGAATACCATGCAATTAGTTAATCACTGCAGATTTATCGTCGAGCGTTCGCGATAGAATACCTCATATCTAGTCATCGGTCGCCTTTCAAGGCATTCAGCCACAACTAACAGTCGATAACTTCAACCAATGGCGTTTCAGGTCATTAGTAACTCACCTCATTTTGTCAATAGCACAAACGGAGGTCAATAGCAGTTCATCCGATGAATAGGTAAACTGGTTGAATGGTCAAAGAGTCGCATTATTCACAGCAGTTACTGACTAGTCGTTTCTGGTTTTAAGTCAATTAAAAAAATAGGTGTTTAATATTTGACCTAATTATCTCGACTAAATAAAACTGATATACACTCAATATCAGGTGATTTACGCAAAAATGAACTGGTGTAATAAATATTGAGGCGGTGAATCATGCCGTGCCGCATATTCTGAAAATAAGCAGTTACGTAATTATTAACCTTGAAAAACGCCCCTTCAATTTTGATAACTATACCTAGGTGTAATTTTTTACGAATAAAACGTTCCATACTTTGAAAAGTTTTAGAACAGACTTAGGTAAAATTCTCTTTATTATTTATTACTATTTGTTTTGATATTATTATTTTACATGTTAAATGTTACCATCAACTATCACACGGCTGTATGGGGTCACCCTTTAAACAGTCACCTAGTATATAATTATTCTGTACGTGTGTATATGACTATTACTAAACCATTGGACCTATTTTGGTGAAATTTTTTGTATGTGCATGTGGATGCAAGAATGAGCTCCCTTCTGATTATAGCTTTTTTTTTTAACAGGACACCGTCTACCGGTCCTGTTAGTTATATTATATTATATTTCAGGAATCTGCATTCAAGACATGTTTGCCCGGGTTCCCAGGAGCTCCATCGGCTATTAAGATATCGAAGTCTGTTGAAGGAGCACACCTCTCCTGGGAGCCGCCGCAGGTCGCCGCGGAGGGAATCTTCGAGTATTCAGTATACCTCGCTGTTCGATCCAACACACAGCCCAAGGTAACTTGACTACTTTTATATATACCACTACCTGTCCACCCAGATTTCGCTCAGGTGTACTAACTGTTAGGTGTTCGTCACTGGTTATCTTTCTTTTTTCTCGTCTTGGCTCCGCTGAAGCATTTGTCAGTGTCAGTGTTTTGAAACAAAACATTGTTGTTGTTTGGGTCGGCAAACTTCTTTAGGGGAGTCTCGAAGCGTTGATAGCTTAGTTGCAAAAGGTTCGGAAAGTTACTGCAGTAAAAAAAGTTTTAAAAGATTTACTAAGAAAATTGTTAACTAAAGGATATAATCGTTGGTATCAAATTAATAAATCTCTTCCATCTTAAAAAAGCAACGGGTAGGTGGTCGCGACATTTCTTAATACTAAAGGGGTTGTGTCGTCAAAAATATTGAAAAACACTGATTGATTGTCAAAAAAAAAGCTATTGAATTGAAAACCTCCACCTATTTTAAAGTCGGTTAATAAGTATACGTTTATATATCTTTTGTAGGAGGCGTCGAAATCCCAATTGGCGTTTGTACGTGTATACTGCGGGAAAGCGAATACATGCGTCGTGCCGCAGTCCTCACTGAGCGCCGCTCACGTCGACTCCTCCACGAAGCCGGCCATCATATTCCGTATAGCAGCTCGTAACGACAAGGGCTATGGACCTGCCACGCAGGTCAGGTGGTTGCAAGGTGAGCATTCTCAATTTACCTCTTATTTTTAATCTATCAACTTGTATTTGGACGTAAAAATTGGTTGGGAGTTAGACAAAATTATTTACCCAGTCATTTTCACACTGTTCGGAAATTGAAACTGCACAACAATCACTGCCCTATTGATGCTTTAGATATTTTGTGATGTGCATTATGTATTTGGATGTTGGTACAGTCCGGTCGGCGTAAGCACAGCTATGAATTTGTGTGAGTGCACATACTCGTAAATACACGACACAACTTTCCTTTCTTTTGACGTTCCGTCCGATTGTGACGTATAGTTGTACGGTATTTGCACACGTGCAAAAACAAAAATTACAGAAGTTACAGGTTCTCCAGAACCGAGCCCTACGTAAAATCACCGGTGCCCCATGTACATACGTTCGGAATATGGATCTCCACAGGGACCTGGAGATGACTTCAGTCTGGGCGTATACAAAATCACTCACAAGTAGATATTTCAAAAAAGCCGCGAATCATCCCAGCCCGTTAGTGGTATCCGCCGCGAACTATGAACCCGTACCCAACGCTGCGCAGTATAGAAGACGACCGCGACATATTTGTAGCGACCCTCCTGATTCAATCACGTCAGCAAAGGATCAGTACCAGCCTGTCTCTCCAAACAGAGCGTGTTCACGCCTACGCCCACGTAACCGCAGATCACGCCGTCGTGGTCTGGGGGTAAATTTCGCTCCCGCACACCAAATTAGACCCCCTCGGCCGCGGCTCAAGCCAATTTCCGATCCCTCGACGTGGAGCCCTTGAGTACGCTGTTCACGCGATACAGTGACACAAAATTTACATCACTGCTACAACACTACACGATCACCCCCACACACGTGCATGCTTACACATAAAAGTGGAAGGGTTTTATTTTTTTCCCTTATCGAACTGAAAAAACATTCGAAATATTCCGATAAGAAATATATTTATTTTATTTTATTTTTATATGTAAGAGTTGTTGAGATATGTATGCTTGGTATATGTTTCAACAACTCATACATATATGAATAGTTAGTTAGCTAGGTTAACTAACATAGGTTGCGAATTGCATGTAACGGGCAACAGCCAAGCTGAGGTGTGCCGTGCACCCTAGAGCTAGTTGTCAAAAATAAAATCGGCTGAGTGCCTTAAGCGCTCGCCTTAGTAGCCCGGTGAAGCTGTTAAGACCTTGCTAGGTCAATAACGTAGTCAGTTCGAGAAAAAAAAAATCCTTTTTACGTGATAACGTCTTATAAACCAATAAACGCCTTCTGCATGTATGAAAGAGCATGAGTGACTCATTGTCACGTTGCGCCTGAGGGCTCAGTGCAAGCGAGAGCGCGGAATAAGTGATAGAGAGGCGCGTTCGGCCTAAGCCTTAGGCTTGTACAACATCTATCTCTCTTCCACTCCGTCGGCCAATGCGTCCAAGATGCGTCCGAGTCATTAACATGTCAAATTATCGTCCATAAACCAACTTTACAGGCAACCATTTCTTTGTGTTCGATTTATCATCGAAATGGCTGCCGACACATATAAACAAAGAATACGAAACTTATAAATAGCCAATGTTTGTGATTTGAAATAATTATTTTAAATAAATAAACGATAAAGACATCACAAGTGTCAGTAACTACATTATTACATTTTATTTATTGATTTCTGACTTCTCATATGTACACATAGTATGTGCACATACTATGTACACATACTCATCAGTCATACATATCATAGCTGGCCTTTAGTTTAACAATTTTTGCTTATTTAGTTTTATTTTATGTTTTTATTAGAATACCTCTTTGACTTATGTGTAACATAACATACCTATCTAATACATAATAAAATTTATTTTCAAAAGTTTTTTGTCTGACTCTACTTTTGGTAATCACTCACACAAATGTAAAGCTCAGCTTACGCCTCGCGGACTATTACTTCGTTAAACGATGGTGATAAAGACTACAAGGTAAGTAAGCCTTCATATGATTACAGAGGAATACATTTGGCATTCATTTTGGGATATATACTTCCAGCCAATTAAAAAAATGCAGTCCGATATCTAACAGTTAAGGCTTATGTTGATATTATGGTTGCCATTCCAATTAGGTACACACTAGCTAGCTACACATTATTTGTTAGCGATGGTTAAGATATCGTACTACCATTTGCTTGCGTTAGACTTCGTCCAACCCCTAACGGACATTATATTTAACGATAATTGTTATACTAGCTTTAGCTAGTGTTAAATAAAATGTTAGAATCTGCAATCTTATGTAAAAGTTGTAAAAATTAATGTATAGATTTCGATCATTTTTTTTTAAATTTTACGTCATAGAAGATATTGCTTATTAAAAAATAGCATCACATTTATTTATTATATAGTTTGAAGAAATTACATTTTTTATAAGTATTACACATTCAGCAATGTGTTTTCTTACTGTGGAAAAGTGGGACAAGCGGTGTGCTGCTTATGCTTTTATCCTCTGTACATAAAATATATTTTCCGCACACACCCATTGCCCCACTTCTGCACAGCAAGAAAACAAAAATCACTGAATAGTTTTTATAAAAATAGTAGTATTTTGGAATAATATAAAAAGGGACTTTTTCAGTTACAACTTTAAACTGAAATCTTTTATTTATTACAATTTGATTAAGGAATTCCAGTAAATAGATTAGTTGTGCTAGGTATTCTATATTAGTGTAGAAACCAATAAGTCTAATTTAATGTGAGATTATTGACGGAATGAAAGGTTTTTTTCAATTTCTTAAAAAGTCGAAGACCATTTTTGATTCTTTTATGGTTATAAAGAATTAAAAAAATATGAGTAACATTTTACTTTAAATATAGAGTCAGCAAAGAAACCAAGACAAAAATTTGTTTACAGTTTCGCCGGCTCAACTATTGCAATGTTGTTTTGAGGATAAAAAAAATGGATAAAGCAGCAGCCCGACATGAAAAACATACTCTATCGTGTGACATATCTTTGTAAATAAAAACCTTTTTGCGAATGTATATCTAAATAATGTGTAAACGTATTACTTTCGAAGGGCGGCACCTATTTGGCCGATTTTTTTTTGTTGTCTTTCTTTTAATGTCAGGGCAAGGTTCACATAAAACAAAATGTTTGAGAAATCGTATGGGAAAAATGAACAACTTTCATTAAAAATATTCATTTAAAGAGAATGAGTGAGAGAGAAGACAATATACTTATTTTTGAACTCCTATTCTTCGAACATAACAAAACATGGTCGTATTGTAAGGGAAGATTTTGACTCGTTTTAATCGCATTACACCTGCGTGATGCCGGGGTGCGTAGCTAGTATATAAAAAAAACAGTAAAATTAAATTTTACGCTGGTTTCTGAAAGACGAAGAGATAGGTGTTAAGAAAAATATTTTTGGAAATAAATGTTTATGTAGAGATAATAAAACGTTTTGTATGAAAGTAATAATGTATTGTCATTAGAACAAATTGTATTTTTTTTTTCAAAATACGTTATTCAGTTGTATATACAGGCTGTATTTATAATTACGTAATATTCCGTTCTTGTAATACGCATCACTTTATTCATACATTTTCCATACAAATACCCATGTTTCAGTTTAAAGAAGGTCTTTAAAGCGATTTCTTACGTTACATAAAAAGTAAGCTTTATTCCTCGAAGCAAATAATATAATACCTGTAAAAAATCTTTTTATACTGAATTATTCTTTTTAAATGTGATGACGGAATAATATGAGAAAGTAAATAAATTATTCTAGTGTGTGGATGAAATATCAAATTAAACTTCGGTTGATTGTTCTAATATATCCAGATTTACCTATGAAATAAATAAATAAGACGGGTGATTTTTTATTGTTTGAGGCATTATGTCGCAATGTTGTTTGACGTCATTCAAGGAACTGCTTGTATGATATGTTTTATATAATATCTTTTGTTGGCGGCGTCGCTCGCGTTATTGTAAATTCGATTCTTCGGGTATGGTACTTTCTCCTGGACAAAAGGTACTCTATATGTCCATTTTTGTTCGTGATTATCGGTCAAGTAGTTAAGGTATGGAAGCGTAACAAATAAACAAACAAACTTTCGCATTTTATGATATCAGTTAAGAATGAACTAAGTTATGGTGATTGGGGTTGAGTTTCTTGCGAATATACCATTTATACGTTTTTATTAGTGATTTATATGTAATATGCTTACTATCTGTACACATACCAGGTGAATGTTTAGACAGTAGCAATATTTATGGAGGAAACCCTACACTCGATTTTCTTTCTAAATCATCTAAAAAATAGGTCTACTAAATTATTTAATATTTGACCTAATTATCTAGAAACATAAAAATTACTCAATCCTATAAGTATCTATCTTAAAACAAATTCTCAATGACTGCAAGGTGAATTGAAAGTGAAGCCAACCAACTAACGAAGCATAATTTTTCGAAGTTTGAACAAACAAAAGAGTTTATAGTCCGTTTTATTAGCGGAAGAAGCGGAAGGGGGTCGCCACTTGCAGGTTTTTTCACCGGTCATTTAAGTTAACATTTATTATCTATACATATGAAATTCCTAGATCAAAGTTAAACCTAAGGTTCTCTTTGTCGTCTATTAGTATTTGTTTTGATATTATTATTTTATTTGTTACCATGGAGTGTCACATCCTAGAATACTGCGACTGTCTAACCTTTCTGCTGGTGTAGTTTTAAACAGGTTAACCTCTCAGCTGTTTCTTTAAGAGCGAGATCTCAAAATGGCGGACTATGTTTTTAAATTTAAAGCTAATCTGTCTGTTTATCAGTGAATCATAAGGTCTGCTTTCGTTTGTTTGGAGTTTAAACCATCATTTTTTTTCGACAGTTAAAGTATTCAAAATAATTGTTTTATGAGATGATTAGACAGTTTTACGTTTTGTGGAGTATTGAAATCCAACTATAAATTAATTGGGTCCGCATTTAATTACGTTATTAATGTAATACATAGGATTAGATAGATAGAGCTTATAATTAATTTGAGAGATATCTGGACACTAGTGTACGTCTTCTTTGGCTATTATATCATTTTGTGACTCACTTCTGATCTTGTTGGTTAAGGAACAAATGTGGTCTGTAATACGATGCTACAGACCTGTGGTTTTGTTATCTATGTAATTTTTGATTGTGTTAGTTTAGAATAGCAAGATTGTTATATCTGTATGTGAGAACCGATCTTTTTTTTGGCTAATGAAATTAAGTTTAATTTGTTTCCCGATCATAAATTAATACTAAACTGTATCTATGATCTATCCATGTGTATATATTTACTGTAAATTACGTAATTTTGATATGATTTTATACTTTTTCAGATATAAAATCAACCGGAGTGAAACGAGCAGGCGAGGGCAGGCTATCTGGAGCATCACCCACCAAGCAATCCAAACAAATATTGCACTAAGAATGACTATTAGTTTAATGTTAAAACATAGGCGTCTGTATTTAATATGTACAGAATAAAAATGATTAAGAGTAATTTGTTTTACTAAAAGTACAGAATAAATATATTTAGCTCTGCTAAATGTAATCTCAGTAATACATATTTTTAATAAACTTTTCACATGTTTGTTGAACTGTTGTCTATGGAAATGTTTAAAAAACATTTAATGTGCCTGTTCAATGTCTCCAAGTGAGATGTTGGCGTCGACTGAATATATGACATGAATGTTTAGTTAATGGATCAATATTACGTACAATTAAATAAATTTATCAAATTTATACTTGTTCTCATTGTTAATTGTGACGTAGTAATTTTTTTTTTTGTAATACATCTAAATTTAAAGGGTAGAAAAGAAATATTGTACGACAAATATAAATATACAGAAAATGTTCTTCATTTTAATACTTAAATTTATATTATAGAGTACAATATACATTTGTTTCATTGCTATAAAATGCTATCTAATCAAAACTCCGGTAGGCATACGAAATAAAAATATAAATAATTCGAACTTTCATTTATAGAAAGTTTCCTATGTTATTCAAGTTATTTCGCACTTTATTATGTTATTAAAGCAGTATCACTAAAATTTATTTGGACAATTTTAATTTCCTTGTAGACGTCGTATCTCCAGTGTATTGAAGGCATTCTTCGGTTACTGAAAAAAATTAACGTAAATTATATACGTACTTTGTACGTTTGTGATATTTGTACACGATAATTGGCCTATTAGTACCTCATGAAAAACTAATTTTTGCTCACGGCTTCGCTTGCTTTAATATACATTACTTTCTTTATGATAATTACTATGATCTTTCTTTTCTTAAAACAATATGTGACAAGTTTCATAATGATCGGTTGATTAGCGAAGAAGGGAAGCATAACAATCAGACTAAGAAAGGCTAACTTTATATTTTTTTTTCGAACTGACTTCGCTATCGACCCAGCAAGGTCTTAACAGCTTTCCTGGACCACACTAATTTTATATTATAGTTAGGATGATTATTAACTTACCAAAGAAGTAGTTCCGAAAAGTTTGTACCATCCAATAACGATGTTGGAGAGGTTAAGGTCGTCGAGCATTATCTGCGCGACGCCCATAAATACTTTCTTACCCTCGATTCGACCGTAATCACCCCACACCGTCACCTGATGACAACGAAAATAAATTAAAAACTCTTTTTAATTCAATGGTGAATGTTTTATTAATTTTGGACCATTTCAATTCTACTCTTAAAAATGCGAACCAATGGTCTTACATACTAAAATAATTGTAAAAGCCCAATGTTTCCCTAAAGTTCTTCCTTTCTTTTTCATTACTGGCAAACCAGTCCTCTTCACAGGCTATTTATTATACTTTCATTTTTACGTAATAGATTAGTCTCTTCTGCTTTGTGTGATTCTTCTTTATATGAAAATATGTTCCAGGCTTTTATTAGGAAATTTGTCTGGATCAGGGAATATCATGTAGTCGATTCTATAATTATAATCTTCTGTTATTTGGCTCTATATTTGGTAACATTGATGGTGTTTTGCGTAATATAGTTTGGTTATTATGCATAAGGATGGGAAATAATACCACGGGGTATGGATTCTGACTTGCTAGAAAAACTCCCTGGAAAATTCTAGCAAGACGACCACCGACTTGTTAGGTCATTGAAATTGTCGCAAGAAACATATAATATCATTACCTACTTGACAATGGAAGTAATAATCTACTAGGAGATTGGTTGCCGAAAATATATTTTTTTTAATGATGACCAATCTTGAACATGAATTTCTACCAACGACAGTGTGTATAGTATAGCTAATTTCGTAAATGTCATTAAAATCTAAGTTGAAGTTTTTGGCGGGATTTTAGTGTGTCATGTAGTGGATTTTATATTTTATTCATAATCTTGTATTATTTGACTCTAGATAGTGTAAATTTGGTGATGTTTTACGTAATATAGTTAGTTTATTGTGCTTAAGTGAAGTGAATGGAAAATAATACCACGGAGCATGAAATTTTGAGATGCCACAAAAACTCTCTGGACGGTTCTAACAAGGGATCCACCATCTTGTTAGAATATTGGTTCACGCGACGCTTAATATTGAAATGATCGTACAACGCTTGTAATATTATTGACTACGTGACAAAGGCAGTAATAATCTGAAAGATTGGTTGCCAAACATAAAGTTAAAAAAAAAAGTTGTCAGTGAATATTTGGCATAAATAAAACGCAACCGCATAACGCATCTTCTGTTTTAGCGGGGCTGAATAAAAATTTAAACAAATCTACAACTTTTTTTTTTTTCGAAATGTCTACGCTATTGACCCAGTAAGGTCTTAACAGCTTCACCGGACTAGGCAAACAAACAAATCTACAACTGTATGAACGTGCTGTTCGGTAATAAATGAGTTTCAATGTTTTTACCAAAAAATAATACAATCGGAGACACACATTTAAATGTGTAGATTCACAACAATCAAATATGTTTTATAATTTTACTTTTTTTATAATTAGCATTAAGATTGCTAAACTACGTTGTCAAAGTTAAGGTTACATAGCCATTAAATATATTTCCTGGGCTTACGCTTTTTGAGGCTCAAACTTATCATAGTGCGAATAGAACGGTTGTTCTAACCATGTGCTCCTTGAGGACTTGGTTGTTAGCCGCTGTGGTAAACAAATTGTTTTGTTTATTCTATATTTTATTTCCCATCGTGTTACTAGTCTCTCTCTACTCTCATACCTATATTGAAAAACGCGAGAATTGATTTCGATTTACATGTTTGCAGGTAGAACTTTAGAGAAATATGTGTATATAATGGATTTTCGCTCCAACCTAAAGCTTGCCTCTGGTCGGCACCGAAGATATCTTAATTATTTTGAGGTAAGAGGTAAAAAAGAAAATACACTTACTTGTAAGACACATCCTTTAAAATTTTCTCTAAACGTAAGTGTCTGTTGGTATAAAGGATCGAGTGTACGTCGCGCTGTAGTCGTCTTGGCCTTTGCGATACAGCGTTTACCATTGACTAGATAAACTTTTACATAGGGAGCCGGCAGGGTGCGGCTACCTGTTCGGGCTTGTAAACCCCGTGCACGAATTACTTCGATCTGTAACATTAAACACAAGAATTATAAGTATCTATATTCGACTCTGAATAATTTGACAACTTTTTAAGCATTTTAAATTTCCTATTAAGTCTTTTATGTGGAAAATCCCTATTATTTAGGGTACAAAAGTTAAAGTTATTATTGAAAAATTATTTAAAATGTGATATATTCAATATCACGGGCATTCCGTGTAGAATAAAATTTATGAAAAACGCGCTCCTGTAAAATGTATGTATACATAAAAATAATACGTAACAAAATGATTTTACTATAAAATCTTCAGTTCTTTTACAATATATGTAATCAGTTTCATGTGAAAACTAAGATAACAGAGTATGTCAATTAAAGTGTTTTTATTAATGTTATTTATAGTAATGACCTCTAGGAATCCTTTTTGGTAACACATAGACAGTTGAACATCTCCTAAGGTAGGCGCTCCTAGTAGCTGCCTACCTACGAGCTGTCCGGGGCCCAAACCGTCGATGAAGTCTGATAGACCACCTCCATCTGAAGACCCGGAACCTCGCATCCCAGGCGACCATCTAACAAATGGCATATTCAATAATAATAACAATAAAATTATCGTAAATAACAAATAAATTGTTAAGTGTAGATTTGAAGTATTAAAGTACTAAAAAAAATTGTGAGGTGACATACTCTGTGTCATACGTAATTAAAACTATGCCTTCATGATTTCCGGGATCAGCGAATTGTATCAATCACTTATTTTAGTTTTGGATTTTTACTCCGACATAAAGACAATAATAATTGTTGATAAATCTTTACATTTTGGCGGTTATTTGATTGTCTGTAATGGGCATATAAATATGTGAAGTATGAAAACGAAAATAAAAGAATGTTCTTAAAGTTTAAAACTTTGAAGTTATTTGAACTCTTACA
Source organism: Antheraea mylitta (assembly GCA_014332785.1). Classification (NCBI taxonomy): domain Eukaryota; kingdom Metazoa; phylum Arthropoda; class Insecta; order Lepidoptera; family Saturniidae; genus Antheraea; species Antheraea mylitta. Next base: position 4,472,589 of record JACEII010000013.1, on the reverse strand, counting down.
TTATGTATCCTATTAGTTATAAAGTGATCCTGATGATCTTGTTACAAAGTTAACTGTATAATATCCTGATTTAATAGAAAAACAGGTATTTTTAATATATATACACCTTATATTCATTTGTTAATATGTTCTGCTGTTTCGCTTGCTTACCACAAATATGACATTTCGAGACACAAAAAGATTAGCTTTGTAGTTCAAATTGAAAAACAAATTCAATTTTCTTTTTAACGAAAATAGTAGTTGTAGTATATATTAAAATTTGTAATTGTTTTTCAGTTTCATTCTGTTGCATTTTAACGACTTCATTAAAACCATCCTCCAATAAAACATCGCTATTTGCGACAAGGACAGAAGCTCACGATATAAAACTTTACATTTTTGTTATAAAAGGGGAACTAACAATACAATATAATTACTATTTTGAAGAAGTAAACGATTACAAAACATACGGCAATTAGTTATCATAAAGGCATTGAGGTAAATATTGAAAAGAAATATACATACAAATGGTGTAATATCGTATTGTGTGTTGTTAGAATGAAAATTTAATCATGCTACCTTAATTATTAGAGCCGCTTATATAAAAATAATCAAATCATACACAGTTACGACATTGATACAATAGTGAAAGAGGGCGGTAGATTCTCGGATGCATCGATTTATAAAAAGTTTATAAAAGTTTGGTAATTGGATTCAAGGTACTACGCACTATGGAAAATAATTGATCAATCTTGAACGGATGCTACTAACGCTAGAGAATGATCTGCTTCTAGTTATAAATGTAACTTTTTATGAGAGTAACTAAATAAATAAACATTTAAAAAAGCTTAAATATTACTGCCTGATATTAACCGAAAAGATAGGGTATTGCAACACGCTAAATCTAAGAAGAAGACTGTCTGTTAGATATTGTAGTAGGTAATATCTTTAAGTACACCAACAGATGCTTCATTTAGCGCTAGCTACACTAAAAAAATAATCCCCTATAACCACGCTGTTGTTTTATCAGTTTTTTTTCTCGAACTGACAACGCTATTGACCTAGCAAGGTCTTAACAGCTTCACCGGACTACTTTGTTTTATCAACTATTCCCTCCATCCAAAGAGAAGGTTCCTTGTGAATTACCAACAAGTCTCCTTCAGTGTAACGCGAGAGGGTATTATTGAAGTGCATTAACTCTTGAGCCATTATCGCTTACGACATATGTACATTAAATTATGTAACTTGTGTTTTCAACAAATAATTATTGTTATTACTAAGATAAAAAATAAATATGTGAAATAATTTTAGGAATGGGTACATGCATTGTATTCTCTTATTACGGAGATAAGTGTGTGTGTATATATATGGTAGAAAAAATATAACAAAAACTTATCATTACAAATGTGCAGACATCTTAGTTATAAGCAACATTTATCTTCCAAAACTTATAGAGAACTTCGATCATTGAACGTCCACCTAATAAACCCAGGACGGTATAACAGTAGTTATTCTTTCAATAATCACGCTCTTAGATTAAAAAAAAATAGATAAATGTAGCTAACACAGTTCATAAGAACGAGAGTGTGCGCTGTCTATGCAATAGAAGACTCGTGCGTGCTCAATAGAAAACAGAATGAATGAGATACACCAATATAATTCGGCTCATGCGTTTATAAGACGAGAGACAGATAAGGGCATAATAGAAGACGCGAGCAAAACATCGACGGGCACATAAAAGAATCGAGTGAATGTAGCCAACGAACTGGGATGCAGAATGGAACGGGCCAGCGAGCGACTTACGAGGATCCTTCCGAGCTAGATATGGAGAGGAGGCTGACGGCGCACACCTCATGAGATCGTTGGAACGTAGGTGTTGTTGTCACGGAGCGTTTACGCCGTCCGCCGCTGCTCCCTTCTACACGTGAAACGCGGGCTGCCGATGGTGTAATAACAAGCCATTCGTCCACGCATCAAGACAATGTACTCGTATATTCAATATATACAGTTTACACCTTCTTAATATTATCAATTTTATTGTAAGTGTATTCTGTCCGGTACGTAAAAAACAAAATTAATGAAATCAATTTTAAAGCTAGCCGATGTCACTTTATTATGGACCGTGCGTAATTTACTTGAACTTTAGGTGTAATTAATGTCTGGAAAACTTTATATCCGTACAATACTGATTATTAACCTAACCATACTAAAAAATAACACTATATCATGTGTTATTTCTTGGTTACTGGAAAAAATATAAGATTATTTATTCCTGTGGTCGAAGATACAAAAATATTACTGTTCGAATTATATTATTAAGTACGTTGATTTATACAACATTAAGCATACTATAAAAGCTTGAAGCACCAGAATTTACATTTTCATTGTGCATCTGATAGTATTCATTAGTAATGGTTTGGCATGCAATAAATGCTATGATTTCTCCATCATTCAATGTATTTTTAAATGAGTTATTGACATTTGCAGACTTTCTCTGCGTGTTTGTGTTCGTTGTAGACGCGAGATCTACCGCCCTAGGTGATACGATGCACTATTGTTGCAATGTCGATGTACATTGCAAACCTGTCCTCGTCATTCTCGCTTGAAGCTGAGGAAGTCCGTGAAACCCCAACAACCCCTCTCATTTCCCCGGGAACGACTTCTTCGCTGCGTTGCACCGTAAATGAGTTTTTGCCGCGTTTACCAAAACCTAACCTTCGCTTCCGCCCTGTTAAATTTTCATATTAAGATTTAGCTTAAAGTACCAGATTGGTACATTTTGTAAACTATCTTCAATTTGTATAAATAAATAAGTATGGATATTCATATCCTTAGAATAGAAAGTTTTGGTAACGAATTACAGAAGTATAATAAGTTAGGTACCGAAATTGCGGGAGTTAAATGCAATAAAGGAAACTGGACTTTATATGTACCATATTTTATGTACCCTTTTTATCCCGATCCCGATTATTTAGAATGTATAATAAAAATTTTACCATAAACGTTACCGATTACACTAAAATGGGCAAAATGTTGATTTCGTGATTATCATGGAAGCTGCAAATACGTATAGATTATATGGAATAAATTTTACCTGTGGCTGACAGTTGCGATGTGGAATTACTTTTTTTGCCCATGCCTGGACCAAAGTAGTCACGAGGTTCCGCCTTTAAAAGCGCGTCACCATTAGTAGTTTCCAATTCGCTTGTCCCACCCAATGCCGTATCGCTGAGGCTACCATCTTTGGAAATGTTACGTCTTATTTAATGTTATATTACAAAATCTATACGATATTATGAAGTTTCATTTTACCTGCTTTTTCATCAGGTGGTACATCAGCATTACTGAGACTGCGTGTAAACTGGCCACGACGTGACTCTCTTCTCTCGAGTGGTTGTTGCTGGTTGTTATTCCGTCCATTCTCACGCCCACCATAATCATTGCTACTTTTTGATTTACGCCGTTTTGTAGATATAGTAGATTGATGTTCGGGATTTTGAAATTTGCAGTTTTCTCGCGACGATGACGGGTTATGTTCGACGGTCGATTTCTCCGAAGAAATGAACGTTGTTGTTGTTGAAACGTGATTGGTATGATGTGTTTCATCAAGTGGCAGATATGAGGCAACAGGAGTGAGAGCACGACGGATGCGCGAGTCAGAGTGCGAGGGAGAAAGAGCAACAGACAAAGAATTAGCAATAATACTAAATTCACAATCTACACGGTCATTAGATGTTAAAGAATATGAACGTGTACGAGCTTTCTTAATAATAGATGGTAGTGGTTTTTTCAACGACAAATCGATGCTGCTTGGTGGTGACAGGGAGTTAGGTGAGCGGTAATCTTGATAATAAAGTGTTTCATCAATACTGACTGTATTACCGTGCTTTTTAATTTTATGTTCTTTTACATCAGAATTGTTTTGATCATTTGGTTGTATGTTTTTATTAGATGATATAGATATTTTTTTAAAAAGATTGACTATTTTTTCGGGTGTCGTTAAGCGTGATGAATTTTTCGAAAATAGTAATGAATCGGAATATCTTCTTGGAATTTCACATTTGATATTTAAGTTGTTAACATTTTGAGTAGAAATTTCCGATTTTGGCATGTTGAGTTCTGTTCGCATGGAGTTATAATTAGGTTTAAGTTGAAGTGACAAGAAGTTTTTCCTGCTATTCTGTAATGGAGATGACAGCTTAAGAGTTCCTGCTGTAACATTACTTTTAGTTTCAGCAACAGGGCTTAGATTATATGTTTCAAGCGTATTTTTATTATTTTGCTTTTCAACATTGACTTTAGTATCATAGTCATCATAACACAGTGAAACTGATTTCTTATCGACTAAATTAACATGAATTTGACGACTCATAATATTATCTGCTTCTTTAGAAACAGTATATATTTCGTTATTTGACAGATTCGGAGCCGAGGAATCCACAACACGTGAACTTAAATTTTTAATATTAGGTAACTTACGTTGTACCTTAGTAGATTTTCCAGGGACCTTGAATAAATCTAAATAATCTTTTGAAGGACATGCAATTTCACATAGTGAGATTTGATTAGGCACTAGATTTTGATTTGAATATGTTTCATTTTTCTCAGAATTAATTAGAGAAGTAAAGTAATAAAACGATTTTGCAGAGGCGACCTTTTGACTTTTGTTCACAGTAAGATTCGACATCACTTTTGGCCACAATCTAGGCAGTGTGGTTTCGATAATATAATCTTTTTGGTTTTCAGTAAGTTTGTAAGTGTTTGTATAGATAGGATATTCAGGATAACTGTGACTTCGGCGATATGCTCGACGTTGAGGACATTCTCTAGGACACGAGCCAATGGATCGGCTACGGGCGGATAATCGACGTGATCTGCGACGACGAGTGGAGTGCACACGATGCCACGACGGTGATGAAATTACACTCAGGTTATACCGAGATTGTAAATGACGTTGCACGACACGTTCCACACCAGCTGACATGGAAACGTGTGGTAATAGACGACGATGTATACGATTAATACATAAATACGGACTAGGATTGGGAGTAGCACTATCGCACGAAGAAGATGTGCTCTGAACGAGGCTTGTATGTTTCTGGCTGTAAAATTATGTAAACAATACTAGAATTAAAACAGTTTTGTAAATTTAATGGTGGAAGGGCTTGCAATTAGGATTTCAGAATAACTGAAAGAACAATAGTTTGCTTAGCTGATACGAATAAACTCAATAATAATGATTTACCTAAGCATACGTGTCGGGCGTGGTCGTTCTGATTGCGTACTAAATGCGCTTGATGTTACGGAAGCTACGGATTCTAGATCGGAGTCTGCTGCGGCAGCGTCAGGTGAAAGTCGTCTTCGGGGAGCCCAGCCTCCTCCACCACGTGCTGCCAATTCAGAATCCGAAAGACCGGCGTAATGTCGTTCCCATCCTAAGGCCCAAATTTTTGCCTTTTTATAAATATCTTCATTCCATTACATAAATTCATTAAACAAAATAAGATTAACGTCCGATCTACAAATTAGTAATCATTATAATCTAATTATAAATATATATAAACAGTTACGTACTACGTATTCTAAATGAAGCAATGCAACTAAAAGCTTCTTTTAGAGTATAAGACTAAGAAAAATTGTATTGGAAATGATACAGTGTAGTTTTTGATTGTATCAAGATAACTTTTATAATTATTCCATTTTACCACATAAACCATAAATAAAATATCTTTATTGCTTTGTAATTTAGAGTAAATACATTCGGAATTTCCTTTAGATACCTTATAATACTCAGAAAATGTTTTAAAGGAGCATTTGAGAAATGTTATTTTTATGAACATGAAAGGCAAGAAAAACTTGCCTAATATTGGGTTAAATGAATCTGAAAATAGTGGAAAGTGACAATGTGTTGTATTTAGGTGGGCCTATGCGTCTATTGACCTTGCGGTGTGCTGCGGTACGTGAGTGTGGCGCCAATGTGATGCGGGGCGATCCACTTACGTTCTTCTAAATCCGCTGAGACCTGTGCTCGCGCCGCTCTCTGTGTGCTTTGCTACGGAAAAAGAGTATTCTATTGAAAATATTATAAGGATAAATGATACAAATGTATACTCGTGACATTACAGGAGTAAAAAAAAAATTTTTTTTATCGTAAAATATGTTCAAGATGATATAAAAAACTTGTAAAGTTTGTGCTCTTAACGTTAATAGTTTGTCTTTTCGTATTTTTTTTATTTCTCATATAAATAGAATAGAATATATAAAATAAAAAAAAATCGACTAAATTATTATTCTGTAAAAATATTGCTCGTGACCAATTAGTCGCGCTGTATATGTATGCTATATATTTTATTGTCACGGCCGTTTCAGATGCTATATAAAGTTAGATTAAGCTAGCAATGTTCATCGGCCCGTACATTTTTGATATTATTTGTTGTAATATATATTTGAGTCATATTAAATGGATATTGTATGAGTGTAGTGAATGTTCAAATATCTACATTATATACAAATTTTCATGACAATTGGTTGAACGATATAGGTGAATAGCATAAATACATTAAATACTATATCCATGAAAAAACAACATGAATATGCTATGGTATGATGTGACAGTTGTTAATCAAAGGATGTCTATGGAAGAAGTAGTTTATCCCATATCAGTCTAATTTATGAAGATATTCCTCGCATGATCCTCAGTAAGAGTCAACTTGATACGTCTTGTTGATGGCTTATAAACAATTGGTACTATTTAGGTATATGAAAATGTGAGCACTACTATATGATCTATACTATAATAAAACTGTAACAAGTCGAAATCTGTACATTAAATATTTTTTGAAAATTTTAATCAGGGTAGACTATGTTATCGATATAGAAGCCAAAAATAATCTTTTTACAATTTTTGTCTGTCTGTCTGTCTGTCTGTCCCTATGCACACGCATCACTCTGAAACTACTGAACCAATCTTGACGAAACTTGACATAGTGATAGCTAATATTACGAGATTACATCAAATATACTTTTTGTCTCATAAAACGCAAAGGGTTCTCCAGGATAAAGGATTAAAGTCTAGAATATAAACCCGAATTACTCTGAAAGTACTGAACCAATTTTAACGAAATTTGACACAGTGATAACTAATATTAGAAGACTACATCCAGGATACTCTTTGTCCCATAAAACGCAAGGAGTTCTCCATAATAACGGACGAAAGTAAAAAATTTGTAGTTCATGAGATTCTTAATGGATTTTGGTAATTTTCCTTTGTGCTATTTACAGCAGACAGATTAGTTAAAAATTCAAGCTATATAGGCTACATAAAAAAAAATAATAACTAATCTATACTATTAAAATTGTAACAAATCGAAATCTGTACATTAAATATTTTTTGGAAATTTTAATCAAGGTAGACTATGTTATCCATATAGAAGCAAAAATTAACACAGTGACAACTGATATTACAAGGCTACATCCAGGATACTTTTTGTCCCATAAAACGCAAGGGTTTCAAATTTAGAATAGCTGGTTAATACTGTGAAAATTGGTCGATGATAACTGAAGTATGTTATAAAAGTATTAGATATAGCATTATCAAGATATATGTCATAGTGTAATTTTACTTTCTTTGTAGAAGGGTGCATACTTTCAGTTCCGAAATTATCGCTGTCCGACATATTTTCAATTAAAACACTGGTTACATTCACAACTGCGAACGGTGTTTCATAATTTATAAATAGCGTTAAAAATGCGTAGTTTAATCCGTGACAGTCAATTGTCTAATTAAATAGTAATAAAGAAATCAGTGAAAGGTGCAAGCGCGGTGTGTTTGGCGGTATGTCAAAGGGCGCAAGGTCTTCTGTGCATGCCGTGTAATACTGGTACGACGAGTGTTCGACAAAGCAATTTGAATGTTATGTTTATACTGATAGAGTTGCAGATGTTTTTGAGTAGTTCGTCAATAGTGCAAAGTTCGTATTATAATAACCTGTAGCTTCGGAAATGTAACGTCACAAAAAACCATAATCTTCATCATCATCATCATTGGCAGCTCTTCTCGACCTAATGCAGAAAATAAGCCTCCTCTCTTTTAAAAATAAAAACATATAATTGAAATCTATCTAGGTCAGACTTTGGCCAGTGTATATGTATATTAGTAAGATTAAAAAAACCAATTCCGAAATATTATAAAAATATTATATTACACCTAATTTAAAAATATAAAAAATACATATACCTATACATTTAAAAAATTACTGAAGATTAATTTGACCCGTAAAAAGCTAAAATCACGCAATATCTCCAGGCGGTCACCCATCCAAGCACTGACCACGCCCGACATTGCTTAACTTTGGTGAGATCGGACATGAACCGGTCGACGTTGACGACAAAACATTTCTATCCACGCGTCTCTCTGCCATTATTGTGACGTTACATAATATTAAATAGAAACAATTTGAATCTTACAATTATACAAGTAGGGTTGTAAAGGTTTTTGAGTAGGTATTTCGTTAATAGTGCAAAGATTGCGTTTTGTGTGCCCGCGTATTTCGTTTAGATTGACATTTTAAAACTCGCAATATCTTTTGAATGTAATGGCCGATTTTAATAATTCAAAAAGTTATCTACAGGTACTGAAACAGTCTTAGTTTAAAAATAATTTATTTGGATATGGATTAATATATAGACATGAATAACATACTCTTTTACGCATGGTATAGTTTTTATTAAGATTTATTTAAAAAATGTAGTTATAGTGACATAATCACAATAGGTAAACATATGTATGCTGCCGCGAGGTTTTTTTATAGATAATAATATTTTCTTTAATATTGTAGAACATATTTTTGTTCTATCATTCATAGTTATCGGGGCGCATGCGATGAAATACATTTTATGCCAAATTTTTTTCATACCTTTGATTACATTATTGAAATTTTAGTAGAAATCTCAATTTTTTTCTAAAAAATAAATATAGCCTATGTTACTAAGGGTTTTTTTCGAAATGTCTACGCTATTGACCCAGCAAGGTCTTAACAGCTTCACCGGACTACTAAGGCGAGCGCTTAAGGCGCTCATCCGATTTTATTTTGGCAACCAGTTCAAGGGTGCACGGCACACCTCGGCTTGGCTGTTGCCTGTTGCATACAAAATCGCGACCTATCTTAGCTAACCTAGCTAACTATTTATATATGTATGAGTTGTTGAAACGTATATGTGTACCAAGCATACACGCCTCAACAACTCCTCCATATATATATTATTGGAAAATTGAAAGTTTTTCAATTCGATAAGGGGAATAAGTAAACCCTTCCACTTTCATGTGTAAGCGTGTAGCGTGCACGTGTGTGGGGGTGATCATGTAGTGTTGTAGCAGTGATGTATATTTGTGTGTCACCGTATCGCGCAAGCAACGCACTCAAGGGCTCCCTACCGAGGGATCGAACCTAGGCTTGAGCCACTGCCGTGGGAGGCCTAATCCGGTATGTTACTAAGGGATAATGTAGCATTCTAATGGTAAACGAATTATCGAAATCCGTCCAGTAGTTTGAGTTTATTCGTAATTAACATACAAAAATACTACGATTCCTCTTTATTATAATAGTTTAGAAAAAAAATTTGAATCTTATGCTTTACTGATAGGGTCGTTAATAGTGCGAAGCTTGTGTGTAATCACCACGAACGTCGCCATGGCCGATTTAAGTTTAGGGTGCGCCTATAGATAATTTGGTGCAGACGAAGTTGCACGGGTCAGCTAGTATTAAATAAAGAATAATATATGAACGAACCTGATGTGGTATTTGTGGAAGTTGCCGTTTCTTTGGGCTCGTGGTAGGAGTTGCTGTAGCTGATCGGGACTGAAACCGTGGCGCGTATGCATGTGTCGGTAGCCGTGACGAGTCGTTGGCTCGTTCGTCACTCACTGCAATATCATAATTAAACTTCCCATCTCTCATTTAAAGAGTTAAATTGATTCCACATTGGTAACCGTGAATGATATAAGTATGAAATTGAAAGGAACGATTTCAATAGGTAAAGTGCTTAGAATCGAAACATGCATAATATAAATTGTGTAAAAATGAAAGACTTATTATTGGTGCGCTGCACTCACTAACTTAATTACATAATCGATTTTTACTCAGACGAATGAAAAGTGAAAACAACGCACTTTTAATCCTATATCATTATAGTAAAGAAGGACGAGGTAAATGGAAAACATTAAAAATAAATAAAAGAACAGAAAGAGGAAGTAAACATAGTAAGTGGTAGTAAAGTGGGTAGTGATGAGCAGACGCGGCAAGAAAATGTGCGTGTCTCGACAGTGTTCCGTGCGGGGTCGAGGCCCGCTGGTTACTTCGACATCAACAATCAGTCTGTGTGTTACTGTTTTGTTAATGGAAACAACGTGAATGTTCGTTATAATGTCATTGTAATGGGTGGGTGGCGAGCGATCGGCCGTCGGCGCCGATCCGGCCGGCACCTGTGTAGCGCCAGATATCGCGGTCACTTGGCGGCGATAGAGAGCGACGCGGCGACTTGCTCCGTGCTCGCTGTGGCCGCACGACACCCGCAGCCGATTGTGATCGCGCAACGCTGTACCCACCACTCTGTTTTTACCAAAAAATAAATTGTAAATCGATTTTCTTCTTTATACACAATTTTAGTATAGACGTCTCCAAACTTTTAGCACGCTGAAGTTGCTGCAAACTGTTATATATCTTGAATTCACTGAGAGTATTTTATTATAGTCATTTTTAACTATACCTGTCTTAAAATATACGCGTTGCAACTTCAGAGCGAATTAGATGTTTGGTGTGATATATGACTATGTCTGTGTCTTTATAACAAGTTTGGTAAATTTAAAGACAAATATTAAATTTTTTCCTACAATTTTTTTTTATTGAAGCACGACAAAGTGACTGCTCTATGCCTGCTGGTAAGCATAGTACAATCCAAGAACAGTGGCGACCACCGCGAGACAGATCATCCATCGTCGGTCGCCGCTGTCATGCCAGCCATAATGACGAAAGTCACCCGGTACTGGATATGCACAGGCTGATCCCGAAACGCGACGCGCAAAAGCGAGTCACTATGACAGGCTTTTTCGCTATGTACATGGTGGTTGCGACCCAGTCAGGCTGTATAAACCCTACCACCCCGCTATCGCCATTGCCTCGTTCGTTGATCAGCAGGGTGCACCACGTGCAGGTGAGGTTGGCTTGGGTGTCTCAAGTCTTAAGATGTTGTTTGACACTCCTTACACCCCAGAAATTATATATTTTGGCTGGAAAAGTATTAAGCCTATCTCATACATATAATTTGGGATAGCGTATTAATAATCAGTAAAATATTCTTCTTTTCTAATATAGCATGACATAATAACGGTCCTGTACCTGATGGTAAGCATAGTGTAATTAATGACAACGGTGATCACCGAGAAATTTACAATCCATCGGCAGTCGTCGTTGTCATGTCAGCTTACGAGCAGTTGGGTATAACGAAATGCGATAATGTAAGAGAATATTATTGTGATGGATTTATCACCGTGGTAAACCCGACGAACCTAGTAATTATTGCATACACATCTGTTGATCTTTCGGGGTGTAAGGGGTGTCGAGTAACATCTTAAGACTTGAGACACCCAAGCCAACCTCACCTGCACGTGGTGCACCCTGCTGATCAACGAACGAGGCAGTGGCGATAGTGGGGTGGTAGGGTTTTACAGCCCGACTGGGTCGCAACCACCATGTTTATGGTGAAAAAGCCTGTCATAGTGACTCGCTTCTGCATTTCGGGATCAGCCTATGCATATCCAGTACTTTCTTCATTATGGCCGGCATGACAGCGACGATCGGCGATGGATAATCTGTCTGTTGCCGATGTTTTTGGATTGTACTATGCTTAATATCAGGCATAGTGAAGTAAATTTGTCGTGCTTCAATAAAAAAAAATTTGAGAGGCGGCATGTCACTATAGGAGCGTACCACTATAGTAAATCATGATACACTTGGTACGTGGTGGCCGCTATCTATTCAAAACTAATAACCACGTCAATTCCAAAATCAAACAACTAATTACATTTAAATAGCATCGAATTTACTAGCATGATATTCACATTAATGTTAAATATACGAAGAGATCAAACTATAATTCATCAAAGCAAATTTCAGTGACTCACTCTATCTCTGGTCATTCCAGCAGTTCGCACCCGTCCAGCAGGTGAAATGTCTCGCGTACTGGATCTAGCACCTTCCATATCCATTCTCTTAAAAATAATTAAAACGTAAATATTACTATACTCATCATTTAACTATACAATTCAATTTTCATGTTTAAATTATGTAGCTCTGATGAAACACAATATTCATTTTTCAACACAATTTTCTTTTTAAATAATTATAGGAATTATAAAATAACCAAAATCGATTATTCAATAGATCTATTTGATATTTGAATTAAAAATATTACTTACATCATGTGGTGGCGGTGGACTAGAACTTGACGCTAAACTGGAGAGTGAGTGGTGACGTCTCAAATCACACTCACTCGGCGTATCAGAGTCTGATAATCGTGACGTTGACGTCGACGGAGGAGATAAGTGTTCACCATCAGCTTCTTCTTCACGATATCTCTAATAAACATATATTTCTCTATCAGAAGAATGATTTAGTCTTTATCTTTTTAATGCTTAGCAGCTTTGAAATGCCACCTAGAAGTATGTTGAATTTTTGACTCTAATAAAGTATAATCAGCATATACATTATTAAAATTTAAGCTTGTTTTTAAAATGTTCTTAATTTATATTGGTCACTAGCTTCACTTTGTCCGAGTGGAATAGTTACTTTGGGCTAACACTAACTTTAACTTGCGACTTCGTTTGTGTAGGTGAAAATATTTTGATATAATACGTACGTTAACCCTGACTTTGAAACATTATTTATTCGTTCTCCGCTCCTATTGATCTTAGAGTAATCATATATATCCTTATAGCCTTGCTCGATAAAAGAAATATCTAACAAAGAAAGAGTTTATGAAATCAGACCAGTAGTTCCTGAGATTAGCGCGTTTAAGCAAACAAACTCTTCAATTTATAATATTAGTATAAATTTCTATACTCGAGGAAAAGCGAGATCTGAATAAATCCTCCAAATCTAGTTTTCTAGTTTAGTCCAATTTCATATTCCTACTCATTAAACTTTACTGATGATCGTTCTGTTCATTCTATTGACCATTTATTCCTGCTGAAACTAACCACAGTACAATAATTTATCTTCTTTTGAATTAATTTTATTTCAATAATTAATTATTAGGAATAGGTAAACGAACAAACTTACGCTAAAGCCAGAAGATTCTTCGTGAGGTTTCAATATATACCAGTTGGGTTCATGATTCATTACTATATTGTCAAGATCCAATATAACTTCACCCAGAAAGTCATTTGGACCGTATCGATTCAAATCCCAAACCGTAACCTAAAATGTAACCAAAAGTAAAGATAAAGTTCATTTTTTCCAATAATATCGAATCATTTCAAGTATTAGTTAATTACCTCTAACGTCCTTTTTCTTATATCAGTAATGCGTATACCACAATAAACAAAAGTTTGGTTCCATCTCGGTTCCAAAGTATTTGCTAATGTTTTTGTTCTCCGCTTGCTTTTCTCACTCTTATCAGGTAGCAAGAATATTTTGGCATAAGGACACCTAGGTGAGCCATCTTGCCGAGGGGTGAGTCCATTCGCTGAGACAACAGTGACCAGAAGTTGGAGGGCCGTGATGTCAAAGTATATTTTTAACTGCACAAAATATCAAATTACACCTTTAACAGATTATTATAACTAGCAATCATCTAGTGGTCGAATATTAATAACTTTTTCAAGTTTCAATATTAACGAAAATAAACGAATTATTCCCAAAAATATATCTAACATTAAAGCTCGTTAATATCAAAATAATCAAAATTAAGGAAATCGATTGTGAAGTAAAGGAAGAAGATGTGCTTAATTATTTCGCCTTTGCCTACTTATAGACACAATAGACAAAACGAACTCGCCGTTAAGAATCTTAGGACAAAATTTATATTGAATGCGAAACTTTGCACAGAATCACTTCAATCAATGCTATACTTTAGATACATACGAGATTACATAGAAAAAAGTTCAAACAAAGATAAAAGAAGATTCTATGAAAATAAAATAACCCACCTGGATACGACCAGCAACATTTACATTGTGTTGGTTGTGGCGAGCAGGCCGACGACGAGAATGCACGTCTGGAGAACCTGGAGATGTCACCAGTACACTTGGTTTTTCACAACCACCCGCCATATCAGTATATAATTCTGTAATGTTAAATCTACTAATTGGCCGCATTTTTGATCCAGTACAAAGGAGATTCTTATCCAAATCCAATTCAAAACCTTGATAGGAATGGGTTGGAATTCTAATTAGGCCAATTGCATTTGTAAGGCAGAACGGTTTGATTGGAGCTTTGGCAAACAAGTCTTCTCTTTGCTTAGGATATAATTCTTCAATGTCTACTGAGTTTGGATATTCTGAACAGTTAAACATATGAGACTATTTAATATAGACACAGTGCGAAACAAAGCCGCTATGGTCTTGGGTCACCCCCATCCGTTGCTTTGTCATAAGGGTAGGATGTCCTTCAGACACAAGCTCACTTTGTATAAGACGTGTATCCGTCCCGTGATGACATATAGCTGCCCCGTTGTTGCGGATATGTCCAAAGATAACTTTCATAAGCTGCAGGTTCTCCAAAATCGTGTTTTACGTAAAGTGACCGGTGCCCCGTGGTACATCCGGAGAGTCGATCTCCATAGAGACCTAGAGATCCCTTCTATCTGGGCATACGTAAAATTACTTACGATTAGTTATTTTGAAAAAGCCGTGAATCATCCCAGTCTGTTAGTGGTATCCGCCGCAAAATACGAACCCGTATCAAACGCTGCGCGTCATAGAAGACGGCCGCGACTTATTTTTATCGACCCTCCTGATGAAATAACGGCAGTGAACGATTAGTGCCAGCCTGTCTCTCTAAACAGAGCGTGCTCACGCCCCCGGCGGCGTGATCCCCGCGTAACCACAGATCACGCCGCCGTGGTCTGGGGGTAGATTTCGCTCCCGCACACCTGATTAGGCCTCCCTCGGTAGCGGCTCAAGTCTAGGTTCGATCCCTCGGCAGGGAGCCCTTGAGTGCATTACTTGCGCGATACAGTGACACAAAAATTTACATCAATGCTACAACACTACAGGATCACCGCCACACACTTGCACGCCTACACGCTTGCACATGGAAGTGGAAGGGTTTTAGTTTTTTCCCTTATTGAACTGAAAAAACTCTAATTTTCTGATAAAAAAATATATGGAAGGATTGTTGACGCATGTATGCTTGGTACACATATGCCTGTCAACAACTCAAACACATAGATAGTTAGCTAGGTTAGCTAAGACAGTTCGCGAGTTTCCACGTAACAGGCAACAGCCAAGCCGAGGTGTGCCGTGCACCCTTGAGCTGGTTACCCAAATAAAATCGGCTGAGTGCCTTAAGCGCTCGCCTTAGTAGTTCGGTGAAGCTGTTAAGACCTTGCTAGGTCAATTGCGTAGTTAGTTCGAAAAAAAAAACTATTTAATATACTTACTTAATTTAAGGAATGTTCGTTACTTTTGTTAAATAGTTTGGATGCTCTAACTCTAGTGTTATATGTTTTAATACCTTTGTGAGTTCTCCAGGGCTGAGCTGGTGGTCTTATAGCAGGGAGCGGACGAGCAACGACCAATTCTACATGAGAGTCCTGCTTACTGTCTGCTACTACAGCGGCAACTTCTTCGGCACTTCGACCTTGAAGCGGGACTCCATTCCATTGTAAAACTTCATCCCCTAATTTAAAAACATAGGCTATTTTCAAATATATAAGAAAATATATTTGTATCAAATAATTAATGTTTCATTTATAGGAAAAGACATACTTCAGAACGAATTTATATATGTTTTGTTTTTTTTTTAAATAATATTCAAATATTCTATATAATATAATATATAATATATAATAATAATATATTATTAGTACAAATTTTAATTATATGTTATGTACATATATCTACTTGAAAAACAACTTTTTTATTTAAAGTACATGCATTTCAAAATAAATAACAATAATAATAATGTAGATATATTAATTGCAAATATTCACTTACCAATACGAAGCTGCCCTTCTAAATCAGCTATTGAACCTTTTTTAACTTTCTCGACGACTGCTCCACGAGTTCCGTCTGATAGAAGTTTGCCGCCCACTACCTTCAAGCCAAGTATAGCGGCCGATGAGTGAGTACTGCCTTCTACCACAGTCTTGCGAAGTACCATATGACCGATCATTCTTGTATTGTCGACCGACGCCTGCCACGTCAGCGGGAACTGTTATTATTATATAAAAAATAATTAACTTCCTAGCTTATTTCGGCCGTCTTGAAGCTTTTACTTATTCTTGTTAATTTAAATGTATGTGTCACATTGCATTAGGAATTCACTCATAATAATTTATATCACTTATAATAATCATATTATTCCATATCAACTTAAATACAACGTACATATTTAATATCCTATAAACAATAATTAACGTTATTAAATTGATAAAAAACAAGCAATTTTATAAACATTGTGATTTTAAGAATAGAAAAGTGCACATTCAGTAGTGGGTAATTCCTGCATGCTCGTCAACGCAGGCATGCTCAGCCAAACGTAACAACAATATATAACAACTACAAACTTTACAGACTCACGGTGACAAGCGCTATCCCCCTAAACACATTTATATAACAAAATACCGTATAAACATTACATACAAATTTACTAATGGCATATGATCTCATAAGATAAACTACGCTGGAATTCGTTTATTATGAGAAATCAATTATTATAATTACATAAGGTTGTTTCCCTAAAATGAAATTTAGGTATTCATATTTCTATGGTCTCAGATAAATGAGAATGTCCAAAGTTTTTTTTTGTGTGTATTAAAACAACTACCAGATAATCTAGAAATTATAGTAACAAATTTTAAATTGTATTTTTACTGCCTTCTACCATAATAAGGTATATGCGTATAACTTATATTTTTTGTTATTAAGTAAATCCCATATGGTCTTATTATAAAAAAATTAAATACGTATTAAATACTTGTTTTAAAAGGTTTCGTACTAAATGTACCGCGCTCGCCCGAGGCAAGTTCACGTTATCCTTTTTTCGCATGTTTAACCTTTTTTTTTTTACGTGGGGAAATCCCTTATGGATACCCACCCTCCCTGGGGAGAGGTTGGGTTATGTCCGACTCGCACGGACTAAAACCCCACGGTGTACGTCTTCCGCTATTGTTGGGCCGGCACGAGATCTCTATAGACTTCATCGTGCCGCCCCAGTGGCGTGGCCCAGCGGCAGAAGTGCCGCCGCCGGGCCTCGTCTTGTAAGGAGACAGCCGGGTACACACCGGCCGTGTCCTTCTCGTCTGCCGGACCTGTGCAATGGGAAGGTGGGGCCCCAGCCCCACCAGTCCCTAGGTCCGGCTACGGTGGCGGGAGGAGGTGATTAAACTGCCGCCCTCCCCTACATGTCCTCCGTTGACGGAGAGGGCCGCTTAGCGGATCATTCTCGCGGGCCCGTCCACCCACAACGGTGCCCCGCAGGTGGCCATGGATTGGATGACCCCCATGTAGAGGTGGCGGCAGGCGGCACCCGGCCCCCCCGTGTTGGGGAGGAATCGTCCGAGGGCCCCTGCAGCCCCGACTATCCGCGGTCCGAGCCCCTTAAAGTGGGTGAGGCCCAGGTATTTCATTTGGGTCCCCACCCTGACACGGACGCCCTCCACACAGATGTGAGCCTCCGGAGGTGGCCTCCGCCGAGGCCCATGAAACATAAGGGCCTCGGTCTTATTGAGGGCCACCTCGAGGCCCAGCCTTCGAATGCGCCCGACCACGAGAGTGACGGCCTCCGTGGCCAGGCGCATTAGATCGTTCAGATCTCCCCCCCGGGCTACGACTAGGGTGTCGTCCACGTAACATATGAGGCGCGTTCCAGAAAGGAGCGCGCCGCGGAGCACCCAGTCGTAGCCCATGTTCCACAGGAGCGGCCCTAACGCCGACTCCTGTGGAACCCCTCGCGCCGTATTGCGCCGGACCATTCGACCTCTGGCGTCCATGAAGGCGACCTCTCTCCCGTCGAGGTACGCCTCCAACAACCGCCGCAGATACGGGGGCACTCCGAAAAAGCGGAGCGCCTCTCGTATGACACTGTGCGGCAGGCTGTTGAAGGCTCGCAAGTTTAACCTAGCTTAACCAAAGCGAGACAAAAGAGCAAGATAGCGAACATTCAGCGAGCGTAGTGCATTTCAAAGTAACCCTTTTAAAGCAAGTATTGAATACGTATTTTTTTTTTGTAATATCACCGATAATGTTGTTTTATTATTAAACTAGCTGACCTGTGCAACTTCGTTTGCACCAAATTAGTTATCACGCGAAAAAAATTGTTTTTTTTTTTTTATCGTAGCACGGCAAAATGCCTGCACTATGCCTGATGGTAACCACAGTATAATCCAAAAACAATAGCGACCACCGAGTGACACACTATACATCGCTGGTCGCCACTATCATGTCGGCCTACAGAAAGCTGGATATACACAGGCTGATCCCGAAACGCAACGCGCAGAAGCGAATCACTATTAAGGATTTTTTCGCCATATACATGGTGGTTGTGACCCAGTCAGGCTGTAGAGCCCTTCCACCCCGCAAATAAAACTGATACCCGATTGCAGCCACAACTACCATTTCCAATTGTGAATCCAAACTATCCACGGATTCACTCAAACATATACCCAGATTACATGTTTTTTTTTTAATAAGCCTAGTACCCGTTCGTAGCGTCATGTACCAGGATCAATTAAAATAAAAACTAACCTACATAAAACTGAATAAACATTTCTACCACTTACTTTATCATAACTATCTTCAACTTGTATTAAACCTTTTTATACTCCATTGTATTAAAGAAAAATATATGAACACCGTATCGAAGCGTCAATAATCGCGCCGAAAGCGTCAAATGTCACTTGCTTGAAACTATTGTCTAAGAGTTATAAACTGTTTTGAAAACGTATTTGAAATATATTTCCAATATATTTTTGTAAATAATCTCTGTACCACTCACAACATAGTACCTATCACCTTCAAACCAAGCCAGTTTTATACATGAGGTTCAATCCCTCGGTAGGGATCCCTTGAGTGCGTTGCTTGCGCGATACGGTGAAACACAAATATACATCACCGCTACAACACTACACGATCACCCCCACATACGTTCACGCCTACACGCTTACACATGAAAGTGGAAGGGTTTACTTTTTTCCCTTATCGAACTGAAAAACTCTCAATTTTCTGATAATAAATATATGCAGAAGTTGTTGATGCGTGTATGCTTGGTACACTTGTATGTTTCAACAACTCATACATATATGAATAGTTAGTTAGGTTAGTTAAGATAGGTCGCGATTTTGCATGCAACAGCCAAGCCGAGGTGTGCCGTGCACCCTTGAGCTGGTTGCCAAAATAAAACTGGCTGAGTGCCTTAAGCGCTCGCCTTAGTAGTCCGCTAACTTATATACGTATATAAGTTATTGAAACATGCATGTGTACCAAGTATGCGTGCCTCAACAACTCCTATATGTATTTTGTGTAGAAAAAATTCCTCTAAACTATATTGGATAGGATAGGATAACGAAAAATAGGGGTAGAACTCTTGTGTCACTGTATTGTGTGAGCAGCGTACTCAAGGGCTCCACGCTGAGGGAACAGATCTAGGCCTGAGCCGTTGCCGAGGAGGGCCTAATTTATTGTGCGGAAGCGAAATTTACTCCCAGACCATGACGGCGTGATCTGCGGTCATGCGGGTGTGGGCGAGAACACGCTCTGTTTGAAGAGACAGGCTGGTATTGATCATTCGCTGACGTGATTGAATCAGGAGGGTCGGTAAAAATGTGTCGCGGTCGTCTTCTATACTGCGCAGCGTTGGGTACGGGTTCATCGTTCGCGGGGGATACCACTAACGGGCTAGGATGATTCGCGGCTTTTTCGAAATAACTACGTGTGAGTGATTTTATATACTCCCAGACAGAAGGCATCTCCAGCTCCTGTGGAGACCCTTATTCCGGACGTACCATGGGGCACCGGTGATTTTACGTAGGGCTCGGTTCTGGAGAACCTGCAACTTTAGAATACGATTTTGCGCATGTGCAAAGACCGAACAACTTTACGTCATAATCGAACGGATGCAAGTTTTATATAAAGTGAGTTTATGTCTGGGGGACATTTTTCTCTTATGACAAAGCAAATGATAGAAACGACCCAAGACCATACAGCTTTGTTTCGCACTCTTTCTGTGTGTGAATCGAAATTTAAGTATTTATTTAAAGTGACACCGAGATATTTCACCTCGCCGGCCCAAGGTATTTCGGTTTCGTATAGCCTGATGGTCGACGACGCATATATTTAAGATGGTGTCAATCCCAAGTCATACGTTTACGTTTATCGTTGTATATGGTGGTCAATAATGTTTAATAAAATGAAATTTGTTCTTTGCTATGGAAAAAAATAATTGGTATGAAATTTATTATTGGGAACGAAGTTCCCTACGGCAGGCTTGGAGGAGATAGGGATTTTGCTGCGCGACCGAACTGAAAAAAATGTGATAGTAAAACCGTAACGAAAAGTGCATGGAATAAAACAGTTAAATGAGACGTGCGCAGGCGCGCCTGTCGTATACACAAGCGAGTATTGTATAATGCCTTTCTCTTTCTCCTTTTTTGTAATTATTTCTATTTCTATGTAATTTTATGTTGTCAAACAAAAATAAAGAGACATATTTTTTTATTTTAATTGATAATTTGAATTACGATTACATAAAATTGAGCACGACTTTTTTTTTTGCAAATAGTGTCGATTCTACATTAGCCGAAGGAACTTCGTTCCTACCTGGTGTCCCATGACACCACATTCTTTTTTTTAAATAATTTTTTTAAAAATACAACGTTAACCCGCTACCAAGTGTCCTAAATTCTGTCTATTGATATATTGATAATTTCTGTAGGTGGTAGAGCCACGCTGAAGCTATTACTGGTTTCAGCATGAATGGGTCGGCTCGTTCGGGCTAATACTGCCCTCTCACAGAAAACCGACGTGAAATAACAGTGCTTGCATTGTAGTGTTTCGTTCGGTCAGTGAGAGTGCCGGAGGACTACCTCTCTTGCCCTTTCCTTCTTTCCCTTCCCTTACCCTCCCCCATATACAGATTGGAAACGCACTTACAAATCTCCTGGTGTTGCTAGTGTCTATAGACGGTGGTGGTCACTAAACATCACGTGACTCACCTGTCGTTTGCCTCTTATGATACAAAAAAATATATATTCATATATTAAAGAATCAGGTACTCTAAAATTCTTGTTCTTCCAACGTTGTCGGCTCTTGTACTAAGGTGTCGCAAAAAAGTCTAGTTACGTTAACTACAAATTTTTATTTTTCGTTATCCTGGAGAACCCCTTGCGTTTTATGGGACAAAAACTATCCTGGATGTAGCCTTGTAATATCAGTTATCACTGTGTTAAGTGTTCTTAAAATTGGTTCAGTACTTTCAGAGTAAAACGGGTTTAGATTCTAGACTTTAATTCTTTATCCTGAAGAACCCTTTGAATTTTATGGGACAAAAAGTAAGTTCGATGTAATCTCGTTATATTAGGTATCATTATGTCAAGTTTCGTCAAGATTGGTTCAGTACTTTCAGAGTGATGCGTATGCATAGGGACAGACAGACAGACAGACAGACAAAAATTGTAAAAAGATTATTTTTGGCTTCTATATCGATAACATAGTCTACCCTGATTAAAATTTTCAAAAAATATTTAATGTACAGATTTCGACTTGTTACAGTTTTATTATAGTATAGAAGAAGAAGATAATGAATTTAAAACATGTTGATATATTTTCCGGATATAGAAGTTAAATTTTATTACGATTTATCACATCAAGTGATTTCTGCAATAATTCATTCATCAAAATGATTAAATCAGATTTGTTAAAACTCAGCCGAGTAATCATCGAAAACAGACAAGTCTGTGATGTCGTTGTTTTCTATTTCAAATCCAGATATTACGTTTACTGACTTTAAGAGAATGGAAAATGGAGTTGTTGGGAGTAAAGATTAGTTTAAACTTTCTTAGTGAATTCTTTTAATATTTCTTGATTCTCCTCAATCTAAAGTTATCGATTATTATTATCTATAAATTAAGTTACATAAAGTGATCCCCAAACTTTATGACTCCAATGAATATAGTTGTGCAGAACACCAATTTAGATAAGTATTATATTATATGTATAATACAGAAATAGCTCAAGGATAAATAAATGCCAATTTCACATTTTTATAATAATATTTTAAAGATTTGTATTTAACTCTTGACCATATTATATGCAAGTCCGACCATTCGGCTATATTCAGTGCGGCCAGAAGATTGAGGAGATCTGTACCTAAACGAATGTTTTAAGCCATGTAGGCTTAACTAATTTTTCGCATAGCCACAATAACAAAATATATTTTATCTGGTGCACTTTTTGTTATATTTTTACACACAGTCTATAAACCCAATTTATCTATACTAATATTATAAAGAGGTAAAGTTTATGAGTTTGTGACGTTGTGATGTTGTGGCGTTGTAGGGGGTAATCTCAGGAACTACTGGTCTGATTTGAATAATTCTTTCAATGTTATATAGCTCATTCGGCGAGAATGGTTATTGACTATATATCATCACGCTAAGATCAATAGGAGCGGAGCACAGCTGATTTTTTTTTTCAAAATCGGGATGTTTTTCCTTTTGAGAACTGCTGCGTGTTAGTGTTGGCGTTAGTATATCTATTCCACGCGAACGAAGTCGCGGGCAGAGGCTAGTATGCAAATAAATTGTCGATTTTCATTATACTTTTACCAAAGTTTAGAGTTCTGTAGAGTAATTTAAAATAGGTTTAAACAAGATTGTTGACATAGACTATTACGTCACAATAATGGCCCATTTGAATAGAATATCTTCCACTAAAAAAGAAATTATTGTTGATATAATAAGAATGTGTATCATGACAAAGTATTTAAAGGTTATTTGCATACCTTATTCTCATTAATTGTGAGGCGTCGCGTAAATCGTTTTTGATCGTATTATCGATGATAGATAAGTGTTTTAGTAGGATTGAATCGAACGATATAGTCCGGTGAAGTTGTTAGGACCTTACGAGGTCAATAGCGTAGTCAGTTAAAAAAAAATATAAAGAATCCAACATGTCATAAATTAGTTCATATATCAGTTTTAATAACTAAATATAGCGACATCGACTTACTAAAACCATTTATGAGTTTTGTTATAGATCTATTATAATTTTCTTTAAATATCATAATAAGCGAACTCCATTGTACAAGAAATGTTTATACCAACTGCAACCATGAAGAACAGTACCTACCTATATAATATATAAGATAACTTACTAGTGATAAAGAATACTTAAACGAACTATTCTTTATTAGTTTCAAGCAAATAGCCAATACATTTCAATGTAATACCTTAGGGCAATCGCCTCTGTTTGAATCTTCACTGGACGTAAAGGTGCTAGAGGTATCGATGCCCGAGTCTTTGGTTGCAGAATCCTGGCTCGTCTGTCGCTCGGATTCCCAACGGAGGGATGCCCAGTCGTGGGGTGCAACCGATGCGTCACGTCCACCGCGGGGAAATGTCGCAGCTCCTTCGTGACCATCGAAACGTACAGTCTTTTTTCTCCTCTCAGTAAAACGTCTGTTATCTGAGGAGTCTTCCCACAAATAGGCACTCTTATACACGGATCGATCGGAGCGCGGGCCCTCGTCCGGTGCGTAGGGTCTTAAGTAAGCACCGACATTGTCATCACGAAGTCGCCACCGGCAATCCGTTACAGAATCAAAACTACGTCCACCGGTAGGAGCAGTCCTTGTCTCGAATTGAGCTTGTGGCTCAGCTTCGTATGTGATCGGTGAATGATTAGTCATATTGTAATAATTGTTGGCAGCTATGTTGGTACTGCCCAGGTGTGGGTGCCGGGGAGTAGCACACGTCTCTAGTTGTCCTAAGAACGACATCGTACATATAATAGCAACATTTCTTTGCAAATGTACGTCCACGTAACGTTTTGCTTCTCTTAGAAGACTTACCCGCTTGTACGCGCCCGGAACCGGCTACACTGTCCTTTATTTCTACGAAGATTTATTTTTGAGTAATAGAAGTCGGTAATGTGGAGTGATTTTTTTATTAATTAAGAATACCTATTTTCTGATCAATGAGGAGGTTAAAAAATGTTTTAGCCCGGTAGCCCGCCACGCTTGTTTGAATATAAATTGAAAGCAGTGATCACGCAAAAGCGGAAAGAATGTGTGTGTCGTTTTTTTATTTGTAAAAAAAAAATATAAAAACAAAATACACATTGACAGAGACTAACAAATTTAGAAGAAATGTTTTAAAATAATAATACACTTCTTTTCGCCCAAGCATGCGGTCTTGTTTGAACCATTTACGTGCAGCAGCAAAATCAATAACTGAATTATGACAATTCAAATAGTAATATAAACCAAATTGAGAACGTCTCAGATATGTAACACAAAACCACAGTAATATAATTATAAATATATTAATTATACACATTGTATGTCATTATTACTATTAGGTGTAATAGTACTGGTAGGTACATCAGGCTATAAAACTATTCGTAAAAAAATTAATACGTTAATATAGGTAAGTGTACCTCAGACCTTTTGCTTTTGTTTAATTAAGTTTATATCGCTATTTTATGTACTCAATGTTAATGTTGCAATGAATATGAGTGAAAGAATAATAAAGTACATAAGACGAATACCTTTTATTCTTGGTTCAAACAACACAATAAAGTACATTCACTATTCACTTAGTTTCGTAATTATGTGTATTTCGATTCACTCGTGATACATGTAAATGTACTTAAAATAGAATAAATTGAGGTCAACATGTCTTCGAAAAAAAAAAATTTACAGCCACCACAGGTCGATCAGAAGAGGAAGGAAGTTGCGGAAACAGTTATACGGAGACATCTAAAATCAGCAATAGTTACAATGCATACACATATTCCCGATAGAAGATGCCCTCTCACCGATAGAAATTTATTCATTTTCTCGTTTAAGATCGCCTGACGTTGACTTCTGGAGCTCTCGGAACTGCTCCTATCTCTACTAGGACCTGCAAACAGGCATGGTAAGGTGAAGGTCCAAAATGTGACCTCGCAGCACGGCTACCGGACGCGTATATGGGGTACATAAGCAATACGCACGCGGCGACATCGCAACCTCAATTATTTAAATCCAGTATATCTCAGAAATAACAGATAATAAATTAAACTCATACATCTAACACTGTTTTTTTTTTTAAACTTCATCTGAAAACAAATGAGTATAGATTTTACTTATAGAGTAAACTAACCTTCTACTTTATTGATAACGAATCGGTTTGAGAAATATGTAACAATTGGACATTAAATACATTATGAATGGAAATGGTGGGACCAAAGATAAAGGTAAGTTTAGGTGCTCGAAATCTAAGTCCGTGAATAAATGCCTAAAATAAGTAACTTAAATAAGATTAAAATACAACACAATGATACCTCGCACGGAACACCTTAACTTTATCATAGCCTACCTGATGCATAAGGTGAATATGATAAAAATGTCGTGTGTAGAGTTTATTATTTATGTGGTGTGATTATATTCACTGATTTCTGTGTGTGTTTTAGTGTAGGGATGAAAAACAAAATCCGTTCGGACATAAGGATTTATTGTGTAAAAAGTGGTGGGATTAGATCATGAGTGATATATTTTACGCGGTTACTTACCGCGATCTCGATATTCATCGTTCTCGTCGGAAACACATTCAGGTACCTCGTCGTCTGATGAGGACGAACGGGGTGGTAATGGAGGGTGCGCCGACGGTGAGTGCGGCATCAGTTGCGAGGGAGGCGCAAGCACAGCGTTCCCATCAGAAACACCATATGCAGCCTTCTGTCTGGGATGTACCAGATGTGGATGTGTCCGCGCTAATCCTTCCAATTCGCCGTAGCACCTAGAGTCTTGCTGACTATACTGTCGCCGGAGAGCGCTACCCGACCTCTGCAATGGTTGGTTTTCCTTTTCTGCTGCACTATGAGCTCTTTCTAACTTTGGTCTCTTATCTAGGGTAGTATCTGCCGCAGGAACAATGTCCCTTAGATCAGATTCCATTCGCCATAACATTGAATCATGTCCGGTACTTTTGTGAATCCATTGCCCTGTTTTTGATAATAATTCTTGTTTTTTGCGACACAATATGCATACCCATATTACCTGTAAAAACCAGAAAAAGTTGCCTATATATACGTATTTTATCCTGTCCTGTAAAGAGACGAAACTCTCCGCTTGTGTGCTTACAGGATTAGACCTTTATTAAAACATGACTAAGATCGTAAAACTTTTTATTTCAATTGAACTTCAACGTGTATTATGGAATTGTTAAAATTATAAATATTCTACACAACCAATAGTTTCATTTATGCCACGTAACAGAAAATAAGAAAAACTAACTTATCCATCAGTGGCGATAAATGAAGAGACAACATTTTTGGAAAAAAAACCCGATCACTAAAATTTATAAAATATTAAAAACTAACTATGTTTATTTTATCTCTAATAGGTAATTTAGGGTAATCTATTTATTAACTAGTGTCCTTGCAGCCATTACCTCGCTCATTATGATGGAAGCTTCTAAGTACAGCATAAAAATGTGCTATGCCCACCAATTGGATATTATGAGATATTGTTAGCATTTGGTAATTGAACACACGATACGAGCTTGTTAGTGTTGATAGTTAAATGTTGATTCTTACCTTATTAGATCTTAAAGTGACTTTCCCACCACACCGAGCACAGCATCTCACTCTACAGTAATGGCATGAGTGACCGACGCCATCAGCGAACTTAGTCTTCAAACAAATGTGGCAAGTAGCTGCTAGTTCCACTCCTGCAGCACGTTGCAATTCGTTTCTTGTACGAATCGTTTGTTCAAGAACCGCGACTTCATCTTGTTTACGTCTGTTTTATTTAGAAAATCTATTTACTGATTAAAGAACGTACTTATATAACAAAATGTATCATAATTTTAAAATATGGGATAAATTTCCCAATGATTGTTAAGAAGAACTGTTATCAGATATATCAATTGACTCGATACCTTTATGGATACCAGACAAGTATGATATAGGTAGATATAGATTATTAGTATTGAATGTCTAAGTTCGTTTAGGAATTATCCATTCAAGTTAAATTATCTTAGTCGAGATTCGATCTTAAGCAACGTTCCAAAACATTGCAATATTCGTTATATTGATTTCGTCTGCCTCTGCATCAACAACGAAAAATAGTTTAAAAGCTCAGGTGATAAATTAATTAACTAATTTTACTTTAATATACGTATAATTCACATTCAAAACAATAATTGGTCACCATCACCGCCACTGAGTTAAGTTTTCTGCGACACTGTTAAAGGATTACTTCGGATTGTAGGTATTACTTATTGATTCGATACTCATCTATAAATGTACTAAATGAAGCTCAATTTAAGCTCAAACGCAATAATGTAACTACATAATTGAATTATTTATCTTCTCTGATGCAGTGATGCGTCATTACTGACATTATCCACTGCGACTCATGCGACAATTCAGTTATCGATTATACTGAAAACCTATTTATAGATTATTAAAATCTCATATACCTACTGCGCAGATGAAGGTAGTGTATACATTTGTTTGTATAGAATCATCACATATTGTAATAGAGATAACATACCAATAATCATAATACTAGAATGCCAAGAAGGTATTCATGGAATGAGTTAAAGTTGGTAAGATTTAAAAAATAAACAATTGCGAGATGGTAACAACATTTTCACATAGGTTTTTTAAGTTCGGAGTCGAGATGATGCAAGGATGGGGAGTAGGGCACACCTCATGATTTCATGTTCGCGTTGTTCCTCCTGTCGTTGACGCATAATGACTCCCTCGATGATCGCGCGCTCCTCAGGCGTGAGGTGTGAGAGGTCCGGCATGTCGGCCATGGCGTGCGGCGGCGAGTCGCGTGCTGTGCGCGCGCTCGCCGCGTGCTGCGGTCCTGTGCCCGCGGCGCGACACGTTACGCGCCACTCCGCCGGAGGTTTATTTAATAATGCTCGCGGAACCAATGGCGCGCGCCCTATGCTGACGTCAGCGTATATATTGATCGCGAACCCAGGCGGGCCGCCCGCCCTGACTTGCCATCGTTCCGAGCTCCTTATCGCATGCGCGCGCATCTCGATTAGGTACTTGGACCAGCTCTAGATGTAAGATCTATCTAAACCAAGTATCACATTTTTGCATGTGCATAATAACATATCTAACTATTGCAAAAGCAATGAATAAATTATTGTATACAGTATTTAAATCATTACTTATGCATTTTTCATCATCTATAAGTATTGTCGATCATATTATAATTAACGCTACCTAAAAGGCAAATGACTATTATTAAATACTTTACCATTAAAATAGCTTTATTGATTATTTACAATATAAGGGCATATATGTACTATATAAAAATAAGTAATATGTGATAAACCTATATACTATAACATGTAAATAGCATATGAAAACTTGATATACTTAGATTATTAAAATAATCACGAATTCGGTGTATACTTAAAGTGTATAGACATTATGGAGTTTTATTTGGTCAGAATTACATTGGGTATTGGCTAACTGCATCGGTTAACCATAACAGTCCTGCTGTTTATGATCGTGTAGTCTAAATCTTAAAAAGTGGTTGTAAAGCATAGCGATAGGTATTTGGAGACATATTTCTAATACGAGGATAGAATATGTAACCAGCGAATACAAAAAAATGTTATATATCGTGATACTGAGTCTGCAGCACAACGTTTTCTTCCATACAATACGCAAATCAGGTCACGCTGCTGTATTAAAATTGTACGTAAATTCTAAGTAAAAATACGTTAAACATGATTATTTTATTGTAGGCAAACAGATGCGGAATGTTTTAGAGTAACTATTGAATTTTAAGCATAAATAATATTAGGTTCTTGTAAATAAAATGGATTCATGCATAAAAGATAAATCCTTTATAGTTGTCCTTTATTTTTCCTGCCATTCCTCTCTAGTTAATATAGTGTTGATCTGTTCTTTGAAAACACTAATTTTTCTTAATGAAGGGTAACATATATCCTTTTGTATACTCCACAGTAATTGTCTGATTACATGATTATCGGTAGAGTTGATAATATGTGAAAGCTTAACAAAGAAATAAACAAAGTTAAATTTGTTATGTAGTATTAGTTGGAATTACAAACAATTTGCAAGTGAAGGATTTAGGTATTCCATTTAGAAAAACTGCAAAGTTTTGTAAATAATAACGGATTTATTTATGTACACTAGTCTTAGTAACAACTTTTTCACGTCCATGTTTTTTTTGAATTAATAAATAAAAACAAAAGCCACTTCCGATTAAAAAATAATATTAAAAAGAAACTAAATATTTAAACTTGTCCCACATCTTACCGCCGACATAGTGTTATCCAGTGGCGGATTTACCAGTAGGATGAGTAGGCTGGAGCCTAGGACGGCAGATTTGGGGAAAATATTTTTTGTATGTCTTACTGAAATTAAAAAGATTCATTTTTTTAATTCTAGAAAGTGACCCATCGACACCATAGTTCACAGTCATAGTAATTACGGGATAAGGTTGATGTAATTAGGTAGATAGAGCACAAACAATAACGTTGCCATTTTACTGGTAGAAAAAAAATTAATATCATTATGAATTAAGATATCAAGTTATGGAGGTTCTTCGGGGCGGCAAAAATTAAATAGCGTATACGCGGCATACTTGTAAACCCGCCACTTACACAAATCACTCCATAGATTAATAGAAAATACAGCTTCCATAGATTTAATAATGCTTACACATGCAAGTGTCAAATCGCGGTCTGAATTGTGTATGATACATACGAAAATTAAAAATACTTATAGAAAGTACATTCGTTAAAAAAGAATAGTTTCCATGATAACGATAAGGCTTTCTTTATATCATAGGCGATAAACGAATAGACGGATCATCTGATGTTAAGTGATCGCCATCGTCCATAAACACTTGCAACACCAGGGTAGTCGCAAGTGCGTTGCCAGTCTGTGTTTGGGGGAATGGGTAAGGGGAAGGGAAGGAAGGCCTCCGGAGCTCTTACTGAGCGAACTAAACGCAACAATGCAAGCACTGTTACTTCACGTCGGTTTTCTGTGGGTCGGGTGGTACTGCCTCGGGTGAGCCGACCCATTCAATAGCTTCAGCGTGGCTCTACCACCTATAAGAATATGATTGAAATGACTCCTTATATGCGACGTGAAACCATGACAGTTGGAGAGTAGTTAAAGTAATAAATAACTTACTGAAAGAATAGAATTCAATTAGTTTTGAATTAAAAGTCTTGTTTAGTTCAGGTCAATTATTTATTTTTACGCCTAATTAATAGTTACAAAAGGGTATTAATCACAGTCCAGAGGTGGTGTTTTACATTCTCCTGGCAAATAATTTACACGATCGTTGTGGAAGAGAGTTTTCTTACCATCACCCCAAGGAAACCTCTTGGTTCGCATTCTCATGTATTCATAATCGCGACACGGCACTTTTCTACGCGGCTCATGTCCCGTCGCGTGGATTGTTTGAATTATTATCAGAGGAAACAACAAAAAATACGTAATATTTCTGAATTTCTTGTACGAGTCTTTTCCGTGACGGTATATTGGAACACAGGGATTTGGCGGGACAGGCCCAGGGCTGCAGTCTACTGGCGGAACAATCTTTCTGGGGCACTGGCAAGGCGGTTTACGTGGCGGGCAGCACATACTATAAAATCGAGTTCTATTATTTCTTCTGTTTAAGTTGCGAAGACCGAGAATATGGTAATTCATTTTTAATTTTCAAAGTTAATGTAAAAAGTAAAAGGATAAGTACTTAAGATTTACATTTTTCTGTTATGTGTTGCTTTTTGACATAAATTTACTTTGACAAAACTCAATGTCTTTTTATCAGCCAGTACATAAATATATAATGATAATTTGTTGTCAAAAAATCAGAATAGGTAATGTACAAATAAAACTTTTATAATTAGATAATCCTTATTAAATTTGGATACTTTTTATCCCGGAAAAATGTACTGTTCCCTAGAGGTACATCAATTCTAAATCAACGCGAGCAAAGCTGCGGACAATAACTTGTATGAATATTTACTCTTACTATTTTTGATATTTTTTAACGTTTGTATTTTTTTACTTGTTCTTGAGGGTACTTGGGGAGTTGGAGTTACTCGCTTCCGCGGCAAGTTCACCTCTGATTTCCCTACACGTGTTTCCCCGGTGGTGCTAAAGAGTATCTAACAAATTTATGACCGCTGTACTGTTCGAGATACATTAAACCTCACAGTGACTACTAGAGTAATCAATCAATCGACGATAATAAAATAGACATACTCTATTTAACCATACAAACAAATAAAAAGAAAATTGTTCAATAGTTTTACTACGGTTATAATGTATAACACTTTCTACATATTCATTTCAGAATTTGGAGCGTTGCCAACTAACTTGGCACTGGTGCATTGATATCAAGGGTTTCAAGCTAGCCAAAGTGAAAAAGTATGACTTTCAATTTTATATCTCTAATCTCAGAAACGTTCTCTATCGATTTAACTGAAATTCGGTAGTAAGTTTAAGATAATCTCTGAGTTTCCAAATTTACATAAGCGTTCTTTTAGACATCAAGCAAAGCTCGCGGCTCTGAAATTTATTTGTTTTACAAAGGAGTATTTGTCTTAACCCTAAGTGTTATATACTCTTCAGAGACTAAAGAGTTTTTATACCAAATGTGTTTATTTTGTACATACGGTGAAGCAATGATGTTACAGCTTTTTAGTTATAATATCATTGCGGTGAAGTATCATTAGGTATATATGCTCCGTATTGATTACTTTGATTTAACTTGCGTACAATTCCTTCAGTTAAATTGACAGTTGTTATTTTTTCTGTGTTCTAAACGTATTAATTCGGAAGATTATATCCAAAATATATTTCTTTATGACGAAACAGAAATACGCTGAGAAATACAAACTTTCGAATGAACCATCCCTTTAATAATCTTAATCAACATAATATTACGTTGACGTGAATTATTTAGTAACCACTCAACAAGAAACCTTTAAAAATATATATCTTTAATGGTCCAAACAGTTCAAACGGAAGCCTGAGTCAAATATACATTAAAAAAAATGAGCCATCACGGAAGGACTGGCAGATGTGAAACATCGAAATTCTTTTCTATAAGTTATATGCCTAAAAGAACAGATTACTACATAAATCAGCTATGGCATAATGAAAACATAAAGCATTACAAATTTGTTCAATAAATAATGATTATTTATTTTATTACATAAATATTTATTTTTATTAACCGACAAAACAATTTGAATCTTATGTTTATATGAATAGGGTTGCAAATGTTTTTGAGTATTTCGTTAATAGTGCAAAGTTGGTTATATCTAGACAACTTTATCGGCTGCTATATGTTTATAGAGTGAAATAAGCTTAAAAACTTATGCTTTTCCAACCTTATTAAGAAAAAAATATCTGTAGACGACTTGATATATAAATCAAAATTACAGGAATTGTATGACACAAGCTTCTTTAAACAAATCTCTTATGTTGCTATGCTTATTATATTATAGCTATTGTCTGACTTCGTCCATCCAATGTATCCATCCATGTTTTTGGTATTTCCTTGGCACCACATATCTTATCTGGTGTATTTGAATCGGTTTTTTATTGGGATTTTATTTTTATTACTCAACTCCTGTTAAAAAGTATAATATGCCGCCTATATACATACATACCTGCGGTTCGATTCTATATTCATCTGAAACTACTTTTAAACGCGTTCGGAAGTTTCCAAATGACGCATGATTTAACAGGGTAAACACTCGATTTTATTACGTACTAGCTGACCCGTGCAACTTCGTCTGCACCAAATTATTTATAGGCGCACCCTAAACTTAAATCGGCCATGGCGACGTTCGTGGTGATTACACACAAGCTTCGCACTATTAACGACCCTATCAGTAAAGCATAAGATTCAAATTTTTTTTCTAAACTATTATAATAAAGAGGAATCGTAGTATTTTTGTATGTTAATTACGAATAAACTCAAACTACTGGACGGATTTCGATAATTCGTTTACCATTAGAATGCTACATTATCCCTTAGTAACATACCGGATTAGGCCTCCCACGGCAGTGGCTCAAGCCTAGGTTCGATCCCTCGGTAGGGAGCCCTTGAGTGCGTTGCTTGCGCGATACGGTGACACACAAATATACATCACTGCTACAACACTACATGATCACCCCCACACACGTGCACGCTACACGCTTACACATGAAAGTGGAAGGGTTTACTTATTCCCCTTATCGAACTGAAAAACTTTCAATTTTCCAATAATATATAGGTATATGGAGGAGTTGTTGAGGCGTGTATGCTTGGTACACATATACGTTTCAACAACTCATACATATATAAATAGTTAGCTAGGTTAGCTAAGATAGGTCGCGATTTTGTATGCAACAGGCAACAGCCAAGCCGAGGTGTGCCGTGCACCCTTGAACTGGTTGCCAAAATAAAATCGGATGAGCGCCTTAAGCGCTCGCCTTAGTAGTCCGGTGAAGCTGTTAAGACCTTGCTGGGTCAATAGCGTAGACATTTCGAAAAAAACCCTTAGTAACATAGGCTATATTTATTTTTTAGAAAAAAATTGGGATTTCTACTAAAATTTCAATAATGTAATCAAAGGTATGAAAAAAATTTGGCATAAAATGTATTTCATCGCATGCGCCCCGATAACTATGAATGATAGAACAAAAATATGTTCTACAATATTAAAGAACATATTATTATCTATAAAAAAACCTCGCGGCAGCATACATATGTTTACCTATTGTGATTATGTCACTATAACTACATTTTTGAAATAAATCTTAATAAAAACTATACCATGCGTAAAAGACTATGTTATTCATGTCTATATATTAATCCATATCCAAATAAATTATTTTTAAACTAAGACTGTTTCAGTACCTGTAGATAACTTTTTGAATTATTAAAATCGGCCATTACATTCAAAAGATATTGCGAGTTTTAAAATGTCAATCTAAACGAAATACGCGGGCACACAAAACGCAATCTTTGCACTATTAACGAAATACCTACTCAAAAACCTTTACAACCCTACTTGTATAATTGTAAGATTCAAATTGTTTCTATTTAATATTATGTAACGTCACAATAATGGCAGAGAGACGCGTGGATAGAAATGTTTTGTCGTCAACGTCGACCGGTTCATGTCCGATCTCACCAAAGTTAAGCAATGTCGGGCGTGGTCAGTGCTTGGATGGGTGACCGCCTGGAGATATTGCGTGATTTTAGCTTTTTACGAGTCAAATTAATCTTCAGTAATTTTTTTAATGTATAGGTATATGTATTTTTTATATTTTTAAATTAGGTGTAATATAATATTTTTATAATATTTCGGAATTGGTTTTTTTTAATCTTACTAATATACATATACACTGGCCAAAGTCTGACCTAGATAGATTTCAATTATATGTTTTTATTTTTAAAAGAGAGGAGGCTTATTTTCTGCATTAGGTCGAGAAGAGCTGCCAATGATGATGATGATGAAGATTATGGTTTTTTGTGACGTTACATTTCCGAAGCTACAGGTTATTATAATACGAACTTTGCACTATTGACGAACTACTCAAAAACATCTGCAACTCTATCTGTATAAAGATAACATTCAAATTGCTTTGTCGAACACTCGTCGTACCAGTATTACACGGCATGCACAGAAGACCTTGCGCCCTTTGACATACCGCCAAACACACCGCGCTTGCACCTTTCACTGATTTCTTTATTACTATTTAATTAGACAATTGACTGTCACGGATTAAACTACGCATTTTTAACGCTATTTATAAATTATGAAACACCGTTCGCAGTTGTGAATGTAACCAGTGTTTTAATTGAAAATATGTCGGACAGCGATAATTTCGGAACTGAAAGTATGCACCCTTCTACAAAGAAAGTAAAATCACACTATGACATATATCTTGATAATGCTATATCTAATACTTTTATAACATACTTCAGTTATCATCGACCAATTTTCACAGTATTAACCAGCTATTCTAAATTTGAAACCCTTGCGTTTTATGGGACAAAAAGTATCCTGGATGTATCCTTGTAATATCAGTTGTCATTGTGTTAATTTTTGCTTCCATATGGATAACATAGTCTACCTTGATTAAAATTTCCAAAAAATATTTAATGTACAGGATTCGATTTGTTACAATTTTAATAGTATAGATTAGTTATTAACAATTTTGTGGACGTTTTCGAAGCAGTTGAAATTTTTGAACGAAATTATTATGTAATCGTAGCGTAGAGGTAAAGTTGGCGACTCTGTACTATTCTCATGACCGACGGGGAGCCGGTTCGAACCCCGTCATTTTTTTTTGGTTATTTGTTTTTTTTTTTATGTAGCCTATATAGCTTGAATTTTTAACTAATCTGTCTGCTGTAAATAGCACAAAGGAAAATTACCAAAATCCATTAAGAATCTCATGAACTACAAATTTTTTACTTTCGTCCGTTATTCTGGAGAACTCCTTGCGTTTTATGGGACAAAGAGTATCCTGGATGTAGTCTTCTAATATTAGTTATCACTGTGTCAAATTTCGTTAAAATTGGTTCAGTACTTTCAGAGTAATTCGGGTTTATATTCTAGACTTTAATCCTTTATCCTGGAGAACCCTTTGCGTTTTATGAGACAAAAAGTATATTTGATGTAATCTCGTAATATTAGCTATCACTATGTCAAGTTTCGTCAAGATTGGTTCAGTAGTTTCAGAGTGATGCGTGTGCATAGGGACAGACAGACAGACAGACAGACAGACAGACAAAAACTGTAAAAAGATTATTTTTGGCTTCTATATCGATAACATAGTCTACCCTGATTAAAATTTTCAAAAAATATTTAATGTACAGATTTCGACTTGTTACAGTTTTATTATAGTATATAGATACAGATTATTAACTTGAGTATAGAGAAATCAGTCACGGAAATATAAGTATAGAATCATAATTAAAAACCTATGTGTCATTTCAGTTAATTAATTAAGCTTAACCCTTCTCGGTAGCAGCTCAAGGTTCGATTCCCCGAAATGGATCCCTTGAGCACGTTGCTATCACGTATACAGTGACACTAATATTTTCACTCACTAACTCAAAACACACAACACAGATCGTCCCATATACACAAAGGCAGGTTCACATAAGGTGCAAGGACTTTATTTTTTCCGTGTTCTTCGAACTTGCTTAGTTTAAGTTTAACCCATCAGAAGCACGCCTAATTTGCTATGCAGACGACACCCTAGTCGTAGCCCGGGAAGGGGACTGGAACACATTGGTACGCCTGGCCAAATCGGGCGAAACCAGCAGCTCGGCCTCCTCAAGATGGCCCTCACAAAAACCGAGGCTCTGTTGTTCCACGGGTGCCGACGGGGGCCATCTCCTGGAGCCCACATAACTGTGGACGAAGTCCAGGTGGGGGTGGTGTTCCGATGAACTATTTGGGCCTCACCCTGGATGGACGCTGGTGGTTCGAGACCCAATTCGCGACACTCAGACTGCAAATAGTCAGGGCAGCAGCGGGTTTGGCCGTCTCCTCCCAAATACAGAGGGACCTGGTGCTGCTTGCCGACGCCTACTCCTATATACGAGAATTGTACGAGCCATGGCTGCTTACGGAGCACCGTTGTGGGTAGACGTCCTCAGCGGCACGAACGTTCGTGCGCTGTAAAGGCGCAGCGCACTGTGGCGCTGAGAACGATACGAGGATACCGGACGGTGTCCTGGGTACGCCCATTGTGCTTGCCGGCTCCTTTCCAGGGAATGGTAGGTGGAAGTTCTTACCACCGTATATAACTATGCGGCAGCTAAGAAGCGCTGGCGAGACCAAGGACAACCAACTACCAAGGAGATTGAAGCATTGAAGAACAGAATCTGGAGGGACGACCTAGAAAGGTGGAGGCAGGGCATGGCTGACTCGCGATATGAGAGGTATACTATCGAGACAGTCCGCTCGGTCCTGCCGGAGTATATTGGGAGAGGTTGGTTGAGGTTCTTAACTTATCGTTTGGTGCAGGTACTCACCGGACATGGACACGCCATGAGTGCGACGCTAAAACGGACACTACGCAGCACACTTTATCTGAGTGTGCTGTGTGGGAGGTGCAGCTTCACTCTTTGACTATGGCGGTAGGGTAGGATCTCTCGCTGCCAAATTTGGTTTTGGCTCGGCAGCGAAAATGTGAGGAATAGTGTGGTCTCCTTCTACGAGAAGATTATTTCGCAGAAGGAAGCAGCAGAGAGGACTCGCGAAGAGAACACTCTCTGCCAAAGGAGGGTTGGAAGAAGGAGGAGGCGGCACGTCCGACTTCTCCCGCTACCGTAGTCGAGCCTAAGGGGATGGGCTAGAAGGCCCATCTCCTCATTGCACAGGTTTAGCTGACAAGGGGAGGTAGCTGGCTGTATACCCAGCTTGCTTCTCTATTAGAACGGAGCTTGGTGACCAACTTGCCAGGCTGCCGCAGGGGCGGTTCTTAGGTGAGTTAGCAGGACTGACTCCTAGACGCCCCTAACCCTGGGTTGGACGGTACGCCATGGAGTTTTAGTCCGTGCGAGTCGGACATAACGCACTCTCTCCCTCGCGAGTGTGGGTATCCATAAGTGATTTCTCCACCTTCATAAAACAAGGTAATTGATACAAAATACATACTTTAGTTTGTGAGGCATACATACATAATATGCTTCACTAATTCGTATATGTGTGATTAGTTTTTTAATAGTCGCGTTGATCTATCCAAGGCAACAGTCCAATCCGAGGTTCGGCCGCTTTGGAAACGTTGAGCTTGTTGCCAACGGCTGAGCGCCATAAGTGATCCGCCTAGTAGTCCAGTGAAGCTGTGAAGACCCATCACGCTATTAGCCAATTCGAAAAAAAAAGAACAACCTGTAACTGTTTAGAAATAGGCGGTATTTTTAAGGGGTTGTATTTTAGGATGTTAACATAGTATATATTATCTGAATCAATATATTATGAGAATACGAACATCATATGTATAACTGATATCAATAAATCAGTAATGAAAGCGAATGCATTAATAATTACTTATTCGTAGAACAATATTATCGGAGAATTTCATACGGTTGGTTAATTATTATTCTCATTGATGCTATTAAATGCTACGATTATTAAAAACTATAAAAACGCAATCATTATACTGTAGTATGATAAGAAAACTCACTAGATTTACTTGTTTTATAAAAAATATGTTTGTAATTTACAAAAAAAACAAACGTGATTTCTCTCGGTATGTGTAACTTTACCGTACCAAATGTGACATGATTCATAAATGAAAATATTTTGTTCTCGTTAACGAGACCTTCGTGGTTAAGTAACAAGGTGGAAAGTGCATAGTTTTAAATCTATAGTATACAATCATGGTTAAAGTGTGTGTAGTAGTATTATTAACTGCGAATATTATTATCATGTCGCCATTTATAATACGAGGTAAAGCTCCAGTGAACTATTTAGATCTTCCTGAATATAGGCAAATATCTTATAGTACACTAACTCCTTCAGTGATGATGAAAGCGAAGCATTTTCCAACAGCTTACTTTAATTACTACCCAATAACGAGAAATCATTCTATACTAACTGACCCGTGCAATTTTGTCTGCACCAAATTGGTTATTATCGGTTTCAAACGCAAAAAATCTTAAAATACTTTAAAACCCGATTGCAGCAAAACCTTTTTTTGCTTTTTTTTAATTTCCAATTGTGACTCAACTATCCAGGGACTCACTCAAATATATACCCAGTTGGTATGTGAGAAATCCTTTTTAAAATAAGCTTAGAACCCGTTACACATTTTAGTGACAGTTTTGATTACACATATTTTTCAACTTGGTCGACATAGTATTACTGAAATTTCGTTCAATCATTGTGGTTTGAAAATTAATGAAAAGATACCATAAACACATACATCGATAGAATCAATAGCCTGTAAGAATTTATACTTCTAATTCAACTGATTGATAATTTCGCATAGAAACGTCATGACGCCATAGCGCAGTTACAACGTACTGGTACATGTGCATTATTCGGATCGACGAAGACGTCAGTTCGGAACCCAATGGTCATTCTTTATTTGTTTTTATTTTTAGAAGTTTTTTTTTAAAGAAATATAGCTAACATTTTTAGTTAACCTGTCTGCTACATACAGCACAAAGAAAATTTACAAAATTCCGTCAAGATTTTCAGGAATTACATTTTTTAAAGTTTCATCCGTTATCCTGGAGAATCATCTTATGGGACAAAAGTAAATAAATGAAACTTTGTAATATTAGTTATCGCTGTATCAAATTTTGTCAGAATTCGCCAGTATTCTCTGAGTGGATTATTTTGGCTTCTATATGAATAACAACATTATAATTTTCAAAAAATATTTAATGTACAGATTTGGCCTAGTCACAGTTTTATTAGGCGATAAAATTTTCTTTCCTACTGACAACAGAAAAGATACGACAAAAATTTCTGAAAACTTTCTTATCAAATGACTCTGAGTGTACAAAGACAAAAGAATCTACGAAACAATATACTTTTTTTCCTCGATCTGGCTACGCTATTGACCTAGCAAGGTCAATAGTTAATAGCTTCACCGAACTACAAACAATATATTTACGAACAACTAAAAAAAGAAGAATCCCACAGATCAAATAAAAATTAAATCTATAGATGCCTTAAGTATCATAGCTTTGAAGGACCTTATATTGGAAAAGGAATTATCGAAATTGTTATTCTCTGTGAATGAAAATATACTTCCTTTGCCATATTCAGAGATGTTATCAAATGTCAATTAAACAATGTAAGAAAAGAATTCATTTCAGGCCAAGATATATCAACCACGGAATTTACGTCTACAGTCCCGATTACCATCATGCCAGAATTAAAACAGTCAGTTACTGACAATTTTTATAAAGCATTAGATCAACTAGAACGAAAATTTTATTGGGTAAGTGTTAGATAAAATATTATATACATTAGGGTGAGCCAAAGAAAAAAAAACGAATATTCTTTTCATAGTCATACTAAAAACTGGGTTGCTAGATAATTCTCACCAAAGCTTAGCTCTGAATTCCAATAGGACGATTCTCCTTTTCCTTACTTCAATATAATAGAAATCATATCTCCGTTAGTAATTGATTAACGCAGCAAAATTCAATGTACTTTTTTATGGAAAATCTAACACTCTACAAAAAAGGTCTTTTACATTTTTACCGTAAATTGCACCATTTAATAAATATTGAAGATTAAAGTTTGGTTATTTTTAGACAAATATCGTTTTCGTTTATGAATTTTGTAACTTGTGAACCAATAAATTTATAAAATGGGCCTTGTATATTTTTGTAGTAAATTGAACGCTCTACAAAAATGGTCTGAATTGCTTAAAAGTTAAATACGGATTAAATACTTGCTTTAAAATAGTTTCGTACTAAATGCACCGCGCTCGCCCGAGGTAAGTTCACATTATCCTTTTTCGTAATCTAACCTAACCAAAGCGAGACAAGACTAAGATGGTGAACATTAAGCGAGCGCGGTACAATTAAAACGTAACCTTTTTAAAGCAAGTATTCGATACGAATTTAAATTTTTTGGAGTAACACCATAAAAGTGTAAATTATAGAATGGGATTTTAAAATTTGTGAACATACCTATTGGCGCAGTATAGGTACAATATCCTACTTCTCTTCTTCTTACTTTCCTCTTGTGCTGATTATTTAGTCATGAATATATATATATAGGATTTGTAAAGTCCGACACCGTGGGAAGACTTGTGTCTTATGGAAAAGGGTTTGTGCTACCCATTTTATTATAAGTTGTCATTAAATGTTATTGCAGTATAATAACTGCCCTGTCGTGCAACTGATCTGAATAAAAATTGGTGTGTAAATACCTAATGAAGACGAAGGTAATAATGGCTCAGTTGTAAGGTGTTCGCACACCGTGTTGGTCGTCATAGGTTCTAATCCGTACAGTGAGCCTGAGATTACGAAACATCGTGAATGAATTTCTACTTAAGCATTCGTGTGTTCCGATAGCTGCATTTTTGAGCCAGTACTCTCTAAGTTTAGTGCTGATACTGTCTTTACACACACACGTTTCAAATTAACGTCATGTAGATTTTGGGACCTTTCTTTTCAGATAACTTTTACGAAATTAACATCAATCAGTCCAGATGACCGCAAAGAAAATGGTATCAGTTTTGTTCAATCCACAATATTTTTGAAACTGATGCTTATTGCTCTTTCAATAGAAGTAGATGAGGAAAGCCGTAAAGAGATATTCGACTGCATTGATCCTGAAGTTTCATATGAGGTAGGACTAAATCAAACTACTTGCGGATTGTTGAGTTACTATATAAATGGACTATAACAGAAATATAATAAAACCTTGTTAGAAGACTTACTTAAGATTTGGGATATTAGGG
This sequence comes from Antheraea mylitta, assembly GCA_014332785.1. Classification (NCBI taxonomy): domain Eukaryota; kingdom Metazoa; phylum Arthropoda; class Insecta; order Lepidoptera; family Saturniidae; genus Antheraea; species Antheraea mylitta. The sequence continues at coordinate 4,430,723 of JACEII010000013.1, read as the reverse complement.
GTTAACCGCTGTGTCTCCAAATACTTATGTTTTTGTTGCGGTATGTAGATTAGCCAAACGATAGTTTTGTATTGAAAGGAAGAGGGGCTCCCTGACGTTCCGACTGGTGCAGGTACTCACCGGGCACGGTTGTTTTGGGTGGTACTTGCACCGGATCGCTCGCAGGGAGCTGACGGCCGCCTGTCACGAGTGCGGCGCTGAGGAAGATATCGCGCAGCACACGCTTTCCGAGTGTTGCGTGGGAGGGATAGCGCTGCACTCTAACGGCGGCGGTAGGGAGGAATTTGTCGCTGCCGAGTGTGGTCTCCGCCATGCTCGGCAGCGAACAGGCGTAGCGAGCAATGGCCTCTTTCTGCGAAGAGGTCATCTTGCAGAAGGAGGTGGAGGAAAGGGCCCACGAGGTACATCCTCTAAATGGCTGTCTCCGCCAACAGAGGACCGGCAGGAGGAGGCGGCGCTTTGCCCAATTCCTCCTGTCACGGTAGCCAAACCTGAGGGGATGGGCCGTGGGGTTCACTTTCTCATTGCACAGATCCGGCGGACGAGGCGAGGCATGTGGTGTGTACCCGGTCTGCCTTTCTATGGGTAGAAGCCCGGCGGTCACCTTCCACCGGGCGGACCGTTTGGGCGGCTCTACAAGGTGATTAGCAAGCTCAATCCGTTGCAGCTCTAACAATAACGGTCTGTCGGTAGACCGTGGGGTTTTAGGCCATGCGAGTCGGACATAACCCACTCTCTTAGGGCCCTCTCGTACATAATTTTTAACCTTTGATAATTGTTTTGTTCACTTAAGAAATGTAAATGATAAGTTTAAGAAAGAAATCACTATGAGATTGTTATTAAAACATCGTAAGTAAAATTTCAAAACATATTACAATGAAAAACCTACTTGACTTGACGACTCTAATTACCCAGTTGATATTTTGGTAACGTCAAACGAAATTATACCTAATAATTATTTAAAGCATTCTTTTAAGAATTTGCCTGGTTAAAATCGCGTCATGTCCATTTTTAAATTTCCCCCTTAACTATCAAATTGCCCCCCTGTGGAACGTGGGTCCCACGTTAGGAAACACTGATCTAGAAGATATGTGATACTATGGTGAAAGTTCTTGGTATGCACACGATGGCCAGCTAAAGTAGGCAATTCTGTTGGTCAGGTGACAGTACAGATTATGTTACTATTACCTAATGAGTACAGTGCATATTGAATGTATTGTGCTGACACGAAACAAAGTACTGATACTGTCGTTTCACCAGTTCAAGACCCTTATAAAACAGGGGCGTAGCTAGCTCCATATTAATGTTATCTGTACATATATTAAGAATGTAAATGTAACTTGGCTGTACTTTTTACATTCTTATGAAAAAAAATGTTGTAGATATCTTGGTAATAAGTAATAAAATACATTCAATTTTAAAAATATCTGTATGTTTGTATGAACACGTATCACTTCTAAAGTACTTCGTTCACGATAAAAACTCACCAAGAAAATCATAAAGCATATCCTCGAGTAACATTTAGTTTCAGTTTCATTAAAATAGGTTCACTCTATGAAATTTATTGTAATGACGACGCGACTTAATTAAGTAAGAGAGAAAAAAAGAATAAATGGACTTAATACATTCAGATGATTTTATTAGCCACCGTTTTTTTACATTAGGCTCCACGCGGACGGAGTCGCGGGCACAGCTGGTTAATCATAAAGGCGTATCGACGTGTTTAATATGGGGGCCTACCCAAGATGCTTATTGACAATCACTAACGCAAATAGAAAACGGAAAAATGTATGGAGATGACATATCTGAACGCTGTATCACGTGATTTCCAAATAGAAAACGGAAAAATATATGGATATGACATATCTGAACGCTATATCACGTGATAAAATCACAAATTTTTCCGTTTCTATTTGAGTTAGTGATTGTCGAAAAGCAACTTGGGTAGGCCACCAGACCTCCGTGAACAACCTTAATTTCTTATTGATAAGGGGTCATTCAACTATTATGTTAGAACTGATGGAGGGAGGAGGTCCTTGGTTTGCTTATATTTGATGACATAGCGGTTTCCAGGATCTGGACGGTAATAACGTCAGCAATCTTTGTTTACTGAATTAGTACAGATTTTAGCATAAATGTTTGTATTATTGGTTTCGGCATGAATGACTCGGCTCGTCCGGGGTAGTACCACCCTCTCAGAGAAAACCAACGTGAAGTAACAGTGCTTGCATTGTTGCGTTTCGTTCGGTCCGTGAGAGCCCCAAAGACCCATCTCCCCTCCCCTCTCCTCTCCCTTCCCGTCTCCTATAAGCTCTCTCCATTTTTCTCCACTCCCCCAAACACAGGCTCGCAACACACGTGAGACTCCTCTGGGGTTGCTAGTGTCTATGGACGGTGGTGAACGCTTAACAACAGGTGACCCATCTGTTTGTTTGACTCCAATGTGATATAAAAAAAAACCTAATTATGGGGGGGAGGTTTAAGAACATTGCTAATCAGGTAGAGGGGGCCGTCAGAAATTACAAAAATTCTGCTTACGTAATACTTCAATAGAACCGCAAAAACAATTTAATAATGACAAGTTGAAAATTATTTTAAGAGTATCCTGTAATCTATCAACACATCCTGGAAAGCAACTTCACTCAACAAATTTTGAATTTCAAAATTCAAATTGTATACAACCAGTACATTCATATGTACGGATAAACATGTAGGAAAACGTATTGTAATACTTATGTGAATAATATGCCTAGCTTATGCCAAGCTTATGCCTAAACTAAATTTATTTAAATTTAAGGAATACTCTATATACTTCATGAACAAATCAGCTAGATATGATAGTAATAATAATAAACTTTTTATTGAACACACTTTAAAGATACACAAAGTTATACATTCAATTACAATATGTGTACAGTTAGGCGGCCTTATCGCTTAGAGCGATCTCTTCCAGGCAACCCTAGGGAGACATTCAATCTTTTAAAATACCAGGTGGCATTATAAATAGACACAGACTTACAGGAAAATAATAATTAATAAAAATATATAGAAAATGTAAAAAGAAAGGAGAAAAAAAAAGAAATAACGCAACAAAACAGTTCTACTAGGACATCGAGAGATAATGCCGGTGGAGATATTTTTTAAATGTTATCACAGATCTTGCCTGCCTAATATCGCAAGGAAGTGCATAGACGTACAGCTTGAACTGCAAATGATCTATTATAAAATTTAGTATGAGAGATTGGGAATTTGATTATACTTTGAGAACATAGACGACGCGATGGGGAATCTCTGAAACATATCATCTCGAAATTATATTTTAGGTAGGGAGGGGAATTGGGATTATGAAGAACGTTATACAGGAGAAACGGGATGTGGCTGTTTCGTCGGTACCAAATAGGTAGCCATTTAAGCTTTGACCGGTATTCAGACACATGATCAAATTTCTTAAGTCCATAGACAAAGCGAATGCATGTATTCTGTAGCCGCTCCAATTTATTAATTAATTCCTCATTAGCGTCCAGGTAGCAGACATCAGCATAATCAAGGATAGGCAAAAGTAATGATTCTGCAAGCATGACTTTAGTCGATGTAGGTAACAAATTGCGCATTCTTCTCAATTAACTCATAGAAGCAAATATTTTTCTACTGACTTCACTCACATGATTTTTCCAAGATAGATTTTTATTAAAGATTACACCTAGATTCTTGGCTGTGGTGGAATAAGAAATCGTAACATTGATCAAACAAATAGGTGCTAAAGAGTTCCAATCTATCTTGTGCAGTCGCCTAGTACTACCAATGAGTAAACATTGGGATTTGTTGGGATTAAGAGACAGTCCTTGGGATTCAGCCCAGTGTCCTACCTTATGTAGATCTGAATTCATGACGTCTATTGCATTAGATAAATCAGTCACTGGTGTTTGGTAATAAATCTGCAGATCGTCCGCATATAAGTGATAAGAAGAGGAGAGAGAATTAATTACAGAATTGATGAAAATTGAGAAAAGCAGAGGAGAGAGTACACCTCCTTGTGGAACACCAGTGGTAATTTCGCACCACTGTGAATATTTGTCGTCGACCCGGATACGTTGACGACGGCTTTTCAAGTAACTTACAAACCACTCTACAACAGAAGGAGGCAAATTTATATTATCAAGTAATGCTAGAAGGACGTCAAAATCAACAGAATTAAATGCATTACTAAAATCAAGAAGGGTAAGCATCCGTCACCTTTAGGTTTTCCATGCCCTGACGTATGTCATCAGAGACTTCTACTAGCTCCGTTACAGTACTATGAACGGAACGAAAACCTGATTGACACGGATTTAAAATATCATTAAAAAGTAAAAATGATGAGAGTTGTTTATAAACAAGTCGTTCAAATGCTTTAGATAAAAAAGGAAGTATCGAAACAGGTCTATATTGAGAAAAGTCAGCTGGATTACTACACTTGGGAAGCGGTACAACAGTAGCTTATTTCCAGATAGCTGGGAAAGTAGAGGAGAATAAAGACATATTGAAAATGAATGTGATAGTAGGTAGGATAATATTTAAAATTGGAAGAATCATTTTACGACTAATGTCGTCGTTTCCAACTGCATTAGAGGATATAGCTTTAATAATATTTTCAACCTCTTCATCAGTCACTCGATTAAAGATGAAGCTATCATACAACGATTTTGACAAATTTAGTAAATTGTTCAATGTTTCTGATTTCGTGATCAAATCGAAGTTGTGGACATTGCATGTAAAATGGTGGTTCAAACTTCAACGTCTATATTAGTTGTCAGAAGATCTCTTGACTTCCCAACTCCTACTGATTTTAAAAATTTCCACATTTTTGATCCATCACCATGTTCAATAGATACATGAATATGTTGTCTCTACACATCTCTGCACATTCTACTACACCGATTACGTAGATACTTATATTTGGTTTTATTTCTTTCAGATGGATCTCTTTTATAATTAGATTTAGCAATATTCCTTTTGTTCATTAATTTACGTACATCAGAGTTTAGCCAGGGAGCAGGTAAATGTTTTAGCTTAACAGCATGCACTGGAGCATGCCGATCGTATAGTTGAGTAAGGAGAGAGTTAAATATTTCAACCATCTTATCAACATCTTGGCCTTGAATTACTGCATTCCAGTCAAGCATCTGAGCATCTTGGAGAAGCCTTTCTATATTTAATTTATTAAAATTACTCTGCATTACTACTTTATGTTTCAATTTAGGAGGTCGTACCTTATACGATAAGTAAACAAGATCATGATAAGAGAAGGCGTCAGCTGAAAGTTGCCCGTATGAAGCTACGTGGTCTGTAGAACTTACTATCATCAGATCTAGCAGGGAGGGCTCACAGTTTGGGAAATGATGAGCAGAACTAGTTTATAAAATATTCATGTTTGCATCGTTAACTAAAGAAATTATCTTTCGTGTGCGATGATCCTTTTTCAGAAGGCATGTGTTGAAATCACCTAGTATCAACGAGTGAGAATAAATAGGTATAAAATGTTCTAGAAGATTTTCAAGAGTATTAAAATAATTTATAGTCAGATTTGGGGAATAGAAAACTCCTAAAAGCACCTTGGTGTGAGACAGTTTTATGTCTAGGAAAAGATGCTCAGAGGTACCGGAATACTCAGAGTCTGATTTTGATATTATTGAATAAGGAATATGGTTACGTAGATATATCGCTACTCCACCGCCCCCTTTCCCGTACGGTCATTACGTACTAGTTGAAATCCAGGTAAACTATAAAGAGCTGACGCAAGACAAGGCTTTAAAAAAGACTCTGAAATGAGAATAGCATGAATGTTGGTCACATCAAATGATGTAGTTATTTATTAACACGTGTAATTTCCGTAGCACCAAATTAATATCATAAATAATATAATATCAACATTTCCACAAACGAACGTCGACTTGAAGTTCTATTGGTCATCTCGATTGGCGTTATGGCCGGGTCGTGAAATCAGTAAACAGTTTGAAAATGAAATCGCTCCATTGTTACGACTCAGCGTAGACAGATTCAACGGAACTGAGACACCTGAAGAGGTTGCACGTGCACTCAACCATATGGTAAGCTGTACAAATGTATCTTTTACAAATACTAGTACCAAATATCTGTTTTTCCAGTTAGAGTAATTACCAAACAATATAGGTAGAATATTCCTAATCCATTTTTATGGTTTTTATGGACCATATTAGGAATGGCAGAATACCCAGGAACAAAGGTTAAATTGAATTGAAAAATTGAATTATTAACAGCATATGTAAATCAAAATGTATCATGCTGGGATTAGATTAAACAAGAAGTTAATTAAAATCGGTCATAAAGACACATGATAGAAGTGTAACTTTTGTATTACAGGAGACATTTTCATTAAAAATACAACAAAAAGGCAACGCCACGCGGTGTTCCCAAACTGTCACCCATCCAAATACTGACCTTACTCGACGTTGATTAACTTCAGCGATCGACTGTCTCAGTATATAGTGTCTTATCTATGGACTGAGAGCTGGTGTTTTCAACACACTATCCGATACAATGTTTACCCCCACCACTTTTTGTCACACAGAAATAATGTCGATCAAAATTTCAAAGTTCCCCTATAAGAAGTTTCATTTCAATTTAAACGTAAGAACTATACGGGTTTGGTTCCGAAGCCTTCACAGTAGTCTCCGTCTAGGCTTAAACAAAACGCTCGCAATGTCATATCTTTGCTGTACCAAAAACTGTAAAACAAATCTTGGCTAATGTATTTCCTCTATCCCGTGATATAGCGGTATTTTAAGCAAAACCTGAAGTAACATTTATACAGGCATCACTGGTTATGTGTTATCAATTAGTCTGAGGTCAACCATGATAAACGATAATTTGCCGCTGGTATTATGAATATATCAGTATAGACATATAACCGACCAAGAAGTTCCACGGAAGTCCATGAGATAAACTAGTTCATGAAAGCCTAATCAATTAAAAGCCAAATGTCACGGAGATTCCAATTAAGTTACTGACGATGTCGGATTTCCTTACAATACTGTTATATTTAAGCAAATTTCCATCTGAAAATATCAACCGTTGGCCATTAAATTTGCCTTCGTCAATAACGAGATTGAACTTTACTTTTTTCCGGATTGCATTTATCGCTAAGAATTTATCGTTTTGGTAGCTTTCTTAGATTGAACCTACCCACTTATAAAACAACAGCGTATCTGTTAAGGTTCTGTTAAAAAAACTTGATAAAAACGAGCTAGAGTCACTAAGTAGATAATAATTATTTTGGCTGAAACTTATCAGAAACAATTTGTACAATTTATGAGTCTTATTTCTAACTCTTACAAGTCGTGTGTAGGTGGAAAATGACTCTGGAGGTGCCATTCATGATACATTTGACGAAGACGAGATATCTGAGGGAATGCAAGCAATTTTTTTATCGACGCTGTACATACGTGGTCGCTGGCAATCAGCCCCCACTTTACTTAATGGTAATAGACAATTCAAGGATGTGGAGGAAGCCCCTCAACAGTTTGTTCGGTGTATCAGAATCAATGATATCATGAAATATGCTGATTTAACTGAATGGGATGCAGAGGTCAGTGAAATAATATATTCTTTTTATTTTATTTAATAAACTGTTCATTATTAACATTATTATTACTCGTAAACATAGAAATAATCATTTACATAAATGTTTGAGTTATACTAACATTATATACGAATTTGTATCGAAAATTAAACTACTTACGTTTTATATTTTATAGTACTTCAAAATACAGTGGCGGATTTGCAGTCTTGGCAGCCAAAGGTCCCAGGCTATGTAGTAAGTACTAGGCACCCATTTCTCAGCACCCATCATATTGAGTACATAATGAATTTACTTTTTTGACAACTTTTTAAAAGGATTTTTGTTATATGATGCGGTGCAGTTCGGCCCACCATAATGTACGTGAGCCTTTAGAATATTTACGTAGTCCGAGTTATTTCTCGTTATCATCAGTGAATTTTTGTCACGATTGGCCGCCCATAATATCTGCCCGCTCTAGGCCCGGGCCTCCTGGACCTTCGAGCAAATCCGCTCCTGTCAAAATATATGCTAACTAAAATTACCTATTACGTAACATAATGACTTTGGACATACAATTAATGATAAAAAAACTAGTCCACCAAAAAAAAAGACGCTTCTGTTTATACACTATATATATAAAGAAATCTTTAAAATCGAATTTTTGAAGTTAATTTCATTTATTTGTTAAAAAGATTAATGTTAAACCAAACTTTTAACAAAATACTACTTTGATGATAACATAGTTTTTGTATTATAATAATGACTAATATTGGTGAAATTGGTGAATAATATTGGTGAATATTCACATATCAATAACACTATTTGTAAAAACAAATTGTCTTAATCATCATAAGGCATGTAAGTGGAAATTAAGATCAGATAAATCAATACAGCAACTATGAATAAAATACTGTTCAGGAAATTAGCAAACTGAATCCAATCGTTATTAGAACGAGCAGATTCTTCGTTCACATCTTCGGTAATAACTTTTACGTCGCTAATATCAGTCGGGTCGAATTCTGTAAAAACTACATATTTTCCTGGGCCACTGCTTACAAGTCGGTTTACATAAACGATCCACGAGTACGCGGGAACTGTACGTTTTCTTAAATACATCAATACGAGAGTTTCCAAAATCCCCACTAATGTTATTACCATTGAGTCTCGTAGAAACAGAAGAAGAATTGGCGTATCTGAACTATGCTTTGGAATGTCATAACCGATTTCGGACAGAAAAATAAAATGTCCGTAAAGACTGAAGCAAATCAATAGTAATCTAGTCATATCTTTTACGTCCAAAAGGAGAGAAGTGACTGTTAGAAGTACTATAACAATAGATGGGATTACTACAATAGCTGCTGGCCCCGCTGCAACTCGTTTAAGCTCAAATGTATATTTTAACATAGGGTATGTGGTATTAGGACAACAGCTATACTTCCTTGATAAACGCTTATTTAATACATTTAAAAGTTTCCATCCAGGCCCGTTTTGAAAGTCATCTAATATAACAGGTAATTTGTCATAAAAGGTAAAATTGACTTGCTCTCCAGTATGCATCCAAGATCCAAAATACAGTGTGCAGTTTTGTACATCATAAGGCCAACGACGCAGTGATGCTCGGCAAATTCCTGTATGTGCTAGATGTGGGACACAGGTTACATTACCGTCACTACTTAGTAGACACGTTGTATAGAATTGATCCGATTGATACATCGCACTAGTGGCATCAGCGTTAAACAAAGCCATTCGTGGCGTCCAAATCAGATGACTCTCTACCTGTATTTCTTTTATATCCCCATAGTTCGAAGGAGTCCACGTTAGAAACTCATCTCTCCATTTCAACGCAACCCAACTATGCAACGTAAAGGTTTCTTCTAGAGAATCGAAGCTTATGTATTTCATAGCAAACCGTACTTTAACGTTGACCGATGATCTATGATCTCTGACGGGTCGATAATCGTAATTGTAGGCACAGAATAAATCTTTATGTAACTGTGCTTCTTGGTGATTTGGTTGTTCGCGGTCGGGCGGGCAATCATCGCCATAAACTGAGATGAAAACGTATATTATTAGCAGCACTCTCAATTTAACGTGTACCATCATGGTGACTTCCACAACAACTGAATCCAGCATAAGTGATATGAGACCTTTCTGTTAGGAACCCGATATATTAAACCGCCCCCAATGATAATATTACCATGTGTTCTCGTTATCATTGTTTTTAACACTTGTCTATAATTTTATACAAGTTTTGTTACCAACGATAAATTAAATACATGATCGCATAGGTTATTTTACATTTGTGTTACGGAGTCTAAGGCGCCACTAGGTAAAACTATGCATTTTAATGTTTTGGTTTTTTTCTTTACGTGGGTGACTAAAAATGAATAAATTAAGCACGTAAAGCGAACGGATAGTTTGAAATTTGCAACTTATACTAACTTAGGTGTGACAAACCTCCAAAATAATATAGTTATAGGTTTTCTATATTCCGCATTACAATTTATCGATACGCCTCGACTGGTTCGGTTTATTTAAGTTAAAATTATTAATTACTAACTTCCCCCACCCCTGGCCTCGCAACGGGTGTGGAAATGAAAGAAATGAGACATAATTTTACCAGTACGGACATATAATGACATAAAACGGCAACTGAACGTCAATCTGTTAATTCTGTGCAGATTTATGAAGTTTTTTTCTAATGAACAACACAGAAAGAGTTAAAGTCTTGAAATATAAATCAAGAAATAAAACTATCTATCTATATCTATCTGTAAGCAGTTTTTAATATTATACAATTATTTTTATTATTAAAAAGTTACAAAAGATCAATCCCAACCTAAAATAAGTAGACTACGACAATTTTTGCATCGAATGGTCGTAGTTCTATGTTCAGTTCGTTCCGTAGTAGTCTAGTTCCGTGAGCTTGAATGGAACTGTACTTTAATTATATTTCACTTGCAATTGCTTGTCCACGGATTTACTAATTTTTGTTTTACTGTAATAACTTAAAAGCTGTTTTAAATAAAATTACATGTAACAAAAATTACTAAAACTAGCAATAAAGATGAAGTGATTTGTAAAATTCGCTCTTTCAGGCTGTTGAAATATTTTACGCTACTCCGGGTCTTAGTCTATTATTGATTATACCTCGAGGCCGATCACTAAGGCGTGTAGCCGAATTATATGCCAAAACCAATATTTCTGACGTCACGCGGAGAATGCACTCTTTGCGCATCGGTATTACTTTACCCTTGTATACATTGCGCATGACACTACTGCTACCCAATAAATTAGAGGCCGTAAGTATATTTTGTTTAGAAGTGATCTCGTTCACAACATAATTTTTTCTACGATACTACAATATAAATTAATAATTAATAGTAGATCTGTTCATACTAAGAAAAGTAGAACAAATATAAATACAGTGTAAACTGTTTATGACGACGTTAGTTATAACGGAAAAATATCTAAAACGTATAAATTCAATTTGGCTGTTTTACCATAAAACCATTCATTGGTTTTTTTCCTTCACTATAACGAAGAAAATCTCGGTTCCTTGAAATTCGTTATAAAGAGCTTACAATGTATTTTAACCTAACCTTAACCGTCATATAAACGTGCGTAGGTCTGACGGACCGATCTGCATCGTGTACAGCTAAATGTAATGTTTGTACGAATGTTCACGCTATACTCGTTTGAAGTAAGCCATGAACTATACTGCTAATGAGAAGCCCAAATTACTAGCGTTTTACATTAAATAAACCGAGACAAACGTATGTCGTCGGTTTTACAGACCAATGCGCGGATATAGAAAGGTTAAGGAGCATTTTATAGTTAGTTTATAAGTCGTTATCTAGTATAATTTAATTACATTATTTATATCAACTATATTTCTTGAGTATATTTTTAGCTTGGCTTTTATTTTCGTTTTCAAACTAATCCACTACCGGTGTTAATACAAAAAACTTAAATACGTATTAAATACTTGCTTTAAAAAAGTTTCCTACTAAATGCACCGGGCTCGCCCGAGACAAGTTCGCGTTATCCTTTTTTTCTAATCTAACAAAACCAAAGCGAGACAAAAGAGCAAGATGGCGAACATTCAGCGAGCGCGGTGCATTTAAAACGTAACCTTTTTAAAGCAAGTATTCAATACATATTTAACTTTTTTGTAATAACACCGTACATGTTTTGGTAACCTATTGAGTATACCGGAAAGAATTCATTACTAAACCCTTTTACCGTATTCATTGTTAGGTTTAAGTATATTAAAAGTTGGAAGATATGCAATATTACGTAAGGTCTCGAGTTTTGCTATCTTATTTGCTTTTTTTTTCTTCGAACTGACTACGCTATTGGCCTTACTAGGCCTTCACAGCTTCACCGAACTACAAACTATCTTATTCGGTTATATTCAGAGTTACTGTACTTATTTACAATTGTTAAGTCTAATTTATCGAATTAATAGGGGGGGGGGGGGGAATCATAACAGAGTTGATGTATTTTGTATCTAGAATACGAGTACATTAAAATAAGAGTGGTAAACTTAAATTACTCACTAGTTATATACAAAAGTATATACACATGTAGGTTTGTGCAATGAATAATCTCCAACAATTAGTTTTGTTGCATATTACAGATGGGAATATCGAAAATTATGGGCGTTAACGCTACAAATGGCTCGTTCACATTGTCACACGCCGTGCAAAGGATTATGTTCTGGGCTGAAGCTGGACGTAATGCATTTAAAGAAGACGGTACGTAAGAATTTTTGTTCTCTTGACCATTGTTATCAGGTACCATCTAAGTATGTATATAACTTACAATATTACATATTCTGTTCCATAAACATAGATTTAGTTATCACATTTAATATCAGGATTTGGTAGTATTTTCTTATTGGCTTGTGTATAATCTAGAAGTAAGATGATGATTATTTTTGCCGATATTTTTTTTCTGTGCCAATTTTGAACATTTTTAATCACGTTAATTCCATACTTACTTCGTAAAATTCTGCTAATTGCTAGTTGAGACTTATTTTTATAGAAAATTTGTATAATATTACTAATCACACTAATAAGTAACTTTTCATCATAGGTATAGAATGGGACAAAGTCGCGCAGATGGAGTTAATTGTGGATCGTCCCTATATATTTTTCGTTCGTTGGAATAGTCTTACAATAATGAATGGAAACTTTGTACTTTAAAGATCTTATTAGGAATTGGAATATGCATGCATATTAATAAATAAGATCTAATAAAGATTACAAATAATTTATTATTTAGTTGTTTAAATTTAAAAAAGAGTTAATACCTATGCGTGTGCTAGCCTATTTGCTTTATCTTAGCTTTTACATTACTTACTTCGTCTCAGTTTATAATTATGTGTACCTAATAATATATTCAACACTTATATTATTTGAATGTTTTGCAAAACCACTGTACTTTTAGAAAAATGAACATTAATTTCGAATAATAATGACTGCAATAGGTACACGAGATGAAATGCATCAGTGAACTGTAAAAAGTTTTGTTGTCAACACGTACAAAAAGATAAATCAAATTAGTTTCTAAGCTGGTTTTTCTCGCTGATGGGGGGTCCTCAAAACCAGTGATAGATTTTTAAATTTATAAGCGTCTTCCCAGGGTCTAAATTGAGGTATTTTTGATTTATTCAGTAATGCTGCATTTGTTGTTACAAGAACTGTACTCTATTATACTTTACTAATTACTAATTCCAACGAAAATTAGTCAGCTGACGTTTATATGTCGAAAAATTTCTTAGTATTTTTAAATATGATGATATTTAAAGTAACTAGGCAGAACAAGAAAAAATAATACTATATAGAGATTTAGAAGATACTTGGCACAAGTTCAATAAGTAAATTGGTAAAGACCTCTTCACACTCATAGCGCTTTTGGTTTTATCGTCGTCTTACCTCACAGCATAGCGACGTGTGCGGAGACTCCACACTTTGTCACAGTAGATGGCACTACTAGAATAAATTTCGAAAACGTTCGGAATACAACGCTTATATTCACTAACAGCAGATAAACTATCCTCAACTACACCTAGTTATATGAAGTCTGAAAATTTTGTTTTTCAGTTAGTCAGGTTTGAAGTATGAGTAATAGAATTGGCATTTGACTCGCATAAGGGCATGCTCACATTACATCAATTACTTCGCGCCTACACGAAGCGTTCGTTACGCGCCTGCCGCATGCGCCGCGTCCATGCAATAACCTCACACACATGTCTATGATTTTTTGGTTGTGATAGTGAAGCAAAGAGTGTTAGTGAAGAAAGCTTTCTTCTTTTGTTTAATTTTTGGCACCCAGTCTTCTAGAGGACTATTACTTCCATTGCCGAGTGAGTAACGATATTACGAGTTTCGTGATATCATTTCAATGAACTAATAAGATGGTGGCCGTCTTGTTAGAACTTTCCTGGGAGTTTTTGTAGCAAGTCAGAATCCATGGTCCGTGGTATTATTTCTAATTCACTTGTGCACAATAACCAAAATATATTACGTATCTAATACATCACCAATATTACAAAAGATAGAACCAAATAACACAAGATTATGAATAAAATATAAAGACCACTACATAACATTCCAAGTTCCCGGCAAAAACTCGAAGAAAGCTTTTAGTTCTTTAGTAGTCTCGTATAAGGGCCTGCGCGCACTGCGTTTTTTATTTTTCGTTTGATTTGTTTCCTCAAAACTTGTAATATATAGAGTTGTATGGAAGCACGCGCACTGTGGTTAAATTCCGCATTGGATTGAAATCCGATAGATTACTTTTCGGTGCGAAAAAAACCTTAATATATTTTTTAATATCTACATACTCCTTAAAATAAATCTTGATAGGTTTCAGTACTATATATTATGCATCTATATATATAAATATTATAAACAAAATTGTCTTGTTTGTCTGTGTGTTCTTTAGTTTTTCTGAGTTTTTTTCAGAAAGTTTTTATGTATGACATATGTAGCCACAGTATATTTATAAAACGTAGAGAGGAATTGACGTATTATAATGCGGATACGGAGTTTTGCAATATTTACATTGATAACAATGGCTAAACCTTAGGGGATACTTTTAAATAACATACCAAGAAATTGTGCATCTTAACAATAACTACAAAAGTTCTTAATGTCTCTACTACTCTATTCATAATTATTCGGCAATTAATATTATTTACATTTGCGAAGCCAGGGCGCGTCATTAGTTCTGAAAGCAAATACGAATCACAAAACTTGTAGACCAAGCGCACGTGAATATCAAGCCTTCTTCAAAAAACTGAATGTTTTCAGCGCATTGTTCTAACATAGATAGGAACGATATGCCATTATGAAATGTGGATCATTGACAGGTAACAAAGATTACATAGGTCTACCATATAAAATATCACCTGCAATTTATAAAAAAATGTACTGTAATTTCTTCATATTTTCTTTGGAATAATATTAGAAATCACGTTATTAATTGCCGGCACTTAATATCGTGACAAACCATCCTAAAACTTTAATTAATTGTAATTGTACATACGTTATGGTATAAAAGCTAGATTTTGAAGATTTTACTTGGATAACTATTAGAATGTTTGTTCGGTAGCCATGCAGTTTCAACAGTTTTAACCCCTGGCTAAAAAGGTATATATAGCGCGAGGCAATGTATTATATTCGAGTTGATGCATGCAACATAGTAGATTAGGTGTTTTACAATCTTTCACAGTATATCTTTTATTTACTCAGTAAATGTATTTATGCTGTCAGTACAAGTTTTACTATTATTGCTTGTACAGTTTATAAGATAAATGTGATTCAGTTTTGATGAAGCATCGCCATATAAAATATAATAATTTGTGTTCATTGAAAAGAAAAAATAATGGAAAACAACACTGTTTTCTCCAAAGACATTTAAAAAATATAAAATCGATATAACGTAATATAAATAATAAACATTAATATAAAATAAGCAAGTCCTGGTATTAACAAGCTTTTGTACTATTCCAATAATTATACCGCAGTGCACGTACCATCTATTGCGCATTTTTTTCCTATTCCAAATAAAAAAACGCACCGCAACTCCCCGCATCGCAGTGCGCGCAGGCATTAACATTATATAAGCAATGAAACCCTTGACAACCACCACTATGAAACCAACCGCCAGAAGATAGTACTGAAACCTAGGACCGGCTCGTATAAACGGGTCACGTAGAGCAGTTACTGAAAGAGGCAAAATCGCGACTACCGTGAAGTTCTCTCGAACCTTCCTCATGCGTACGCTGACGTTGTGGAATGGGTTGCCCAGCACGGTTTTCCTCAGAGCTATGATATGGGGCTCTTCAAGAAGGGACTGAAACGCGCTCTTCAACGTCAGCAACACAACAACGATGCCATTGGTGTTGCAGTTGTTCATAGGCGACGGTAACCACTTACCATCACGTGGGCCGTCAGCCTGTTTGCTGCCTTTTTGGCATAAAAAAAGGCATAGCATTTGAACAATACCCTCGTCACTCTCCAAGGACAAGACTGAAGAGGTCTGTGCAGGCACCATCACTAATGCCAATTCAATCAGTTGATCTAAGCTGAAAACGCGCAACAACCTAAAGAGCGCGACTTGGTAATTGTGAGAAAATTGAACATAGTTGCTTAGTAAATATAAATCTTTTTTTACAACTGACTAAGGTATTGGCCTGGCAAGCCCTTAACAGCTACATCGTTCCACCTACATAGAATTCAAATTTGGTTTTAATGAACAAAAGTATGCGGTTAGCAGCAAGCGACAACCGCGTTTAAGCTGCAAGAGACTTTTCGCATCGTATATCTAGTCTAAAAGTTCTTTATGCCTTTCTAGAATAGACCGCTTACCCTGACGTTTTATTCATTGAAATAGATAGTTAATTACTGTTTTAGGTATTTAAGATTATGTGCCACCTTGTTTAAACAGGCTTATCATTTATAACAGAAATAAATCCTGCGATAAGACGAGGCCTTGTGTTGTGTTATACGATTGTACATCAGTTGATCTGATAAGGAAACAGCAATTCTAATTGTAGTTTTATTTTATTTTTATGAATAATTATACAAGTTTATTTTGTTGCATATATTATATTATAGCACAGGCTCAACCGATACGAATACGTTTGTAATAACTAATAATAGAAAAAAGAAAATTCGTAATTTATGTTACTGCCATAAAGAGTCTTTAATGATTTTATCTCAAGCAAATAACAACTATAAAATCATTATATAATGATATATTACATTTCTAATAAACTTAACTTTTTAATCTTATACAATTAAAATATTCTCAATCGCACCCCCCCCCCCCCTCCGCACCGACTCAAATTTTTAATATGAAGTTTCATCTTTTAAAAGCATCAAATATATATAAGAGGTATTAATAACCTTATTTTTATTAAAAGGTCAAGAACTATTTAGTCTACACTACTATTATTCACACTATGCTATATTAGAATGGGTGGTTACAATAGTAATTTTAACATGGGTATAATAAGAACATTAATGATTATATATGAATTATTTAATTAAGTAAAAGCTTCTTGATATATAAATAGAAGTTAAGACATAACATTTATTTTTTTAAGATAACATGAGTATTTAAATGTATTGGACAACTTTGAATTTATAATGTTATTGAAATATTTTTAACGTTGCGTGTTCCATAACCAATTTCTAAAAATGAATTTGAGAAATCTATCAATTATTTAACTTAAAAATTTCGTTGTTATAAACTTTTATCTTTAAGTAGGAATGACAAATTTATTTTCAGTCACAAAAATTCAGAATATAACTTAATAATTTTATAAATAAATTTCCTACATTCCTAACAAAGTATATTAGACTTTATTATCTACATTCGGCAAGAATACTGTTATAACTGCCATATAATAATAATAAATTAAAATTCGAATAATATACTTTTGTCATTATAAATTTAAACATTAATATGTAATACACATAAATACATAAACCATATAACAAGACGTATTTAGGCTTATCGAGAGTAGCGATACAATCTTTGTGGCTACAAAAGTCACTTCTTCAGTTCCCTTACAAATTATTTTAGACTAGTTGTGATTACTTCACGTGTATTTTGGAATACTGCTGCCTGGAAACGAAAAAAATTAATTAAAGTCCCATAAAAATAATTGTCAGGATGAATAATAAATAATGCAGTATGGTACATGATAGTAATATTAATGGTGACGTTGGTTATTTCAATAAGAGATGATATTTTACTTATGCAGATTTATTCAAAGATATTAATTGCAAATTACATTTCAACATTCTTATATTTGACATTGCCAAATACACGTTGACTAGTATAATAACTTCATAATAACACATAACACAACAGCTAGTCCACCCACTCAATTTTCATGAACATGAGTAGATTAGATGTAATTAAGCTGTATGAATTATTTAACATTTTGTTCACAATAAGAGATAAACTACAATGTATATAACATACCTGGAGCAGGTAAATATGATAAATTGAATAAATTGTGACTAAAGTAGTTATTAAAATTGTGTAACAAATCGAGTCATTATACTATTAAAAAGACATGGAGTGTAAGAATTACTATCCTTGTTTATATTTAAAACATGTGAACTGGTAATTCGTTAGCTAAGTTTTACATTTTATACAGTTAAGTATGGAGTTACATAAATCATTTTTCGATGAGGCTTTACATAAAATTCAGCTTAATAATAATAATAATCTTTAACTTTAGATTAACAAACTATTTCCTTGACAATTTTAAATGACACAATAATGGAAAGTAGACAATTTAAATAATACAATGCCACAGATTACTTCCTTCTAGCTATGTTCTACACAAACAATGGGTGTTACACAATTTCTACATGCTTATAAAGTACCTCATACATTACAATTTGATCATTAATTAGTCATTAATGCTAAAATAAGCAAATAAAAAAAATGTTTTATTTATGTATTCATATTAAGGTAAAGTATACTTATTAAACAATATTATCAACATAAGGGTATAAACTACTACAACCAACTTAAAATTAAGCAAAAGGATGGATATACAATACTTGACAGGTTCAAGATTAGAAAAATCAAGTGTATAATAATAGGCGACTATTTTGTCCAATGAAATATCAAAAAACTTTATGTGTTCAATTCTTTGTGGCCTTGTACTTATTGAATTAAATTACATACATAATTTTATGAAATCGAATAAAATACTTCAAATTATATTTTACTAGCCACCAGTACATTTCTTACTTAAGAGAGAGATTATTCATAGGCAAGAATTTTAGGAATATGTTTGTGGACTATTTAAAAATACATAATTCATATATAATTAAATAAATGTTACAGTTGTGACACTTATGGTTTCTATTCTGTATATTCTTATTAAAAATAAAAGCTAACTACATTTCAGTTAATAGTCAAGATGAACATAATGCCAATAAATGTATGGATTATATATCATATGTATAGAAATAAAATTATAACTGAAAGAAACACAATAATGATTACTGCATTATATTAAATATAAGATGCACATTTTATTAAATTACATACAAGCATACACATACAAATGCATACAAGCATCTGTATTCCTGTTTGGCTGGGGTCAACTAAAAATTTAATTTAAAAGACTAGAAAGTTCTAAACCACTGAGGTTGGATAGAAATTTTGATGCAACAAGAGGTCGGTGTGAATGATTTATGTGACTTATTGGGTGACATGTTAAGGCTTCAAAAACTTATTTACCAAAGACTTCCTTCTGATTTTGAACAGATATATATCTTTAACTATATACACATTTTACTTTATTTTAGACTTTATAATAAAAATACTCAATTCAAGCATTTCTTTTTTTTCTTGATTAAAATATTTAGGGTGTGTTTTCTAAACAATGTAATACAGTATATATTACTTTTTGAATATAATATCCATGTCTGTCACATAATGATACAATGGTGATGATCTTAATTTGATAAAAGAGCTTCCCTTAGTAAAGTAATTGTAAGTAAATCAATAAACCTTAGATCTAAAATATAAATTAAAATCATCTTGAAATCCATTTCATAATTACATTTCCATAATAATAACTTTTAAATCCAAATAATATTATAGTAATGGAATTTTAAAAACATACAGTATAAAAATATTAACATAATAATACAAAAATACTCAGAGTTATGTTACTCTAAATTCCCATGGTAATAATCTATGTATTCATTTAAAACAATCTAGTAGTTTAATATGAAAATATGAGATTTACATACCCTCTGTATACCTTCATTTCTAATGCTTCCACTAGCATGTTAAATTTACCTTTCTTTTTATGACTTATTTCAATAATATGTATCTATTGAAACATCAATTGACAAATTACAATTTAATTTCAAATATTCAACAGATAATATATATTTTGTGTAAATAATAACTTACATATATTATATTATAGTAATTTTAAAGATGTATACAAAACATACTCTATTGTTATATATATTTATAGTAGGTTGTGTGAAATCATGTTCTTTGCAAAGTATAATAATTTGAGTATATTAGGTCAACCTTACAATTGCAGAATTGTCATTGGTGGCAATTTAAGAACATTATCAAATAAAAGAGTGTCTGTTTAATGTTAAATTATTGAAATAAACTAAGTAGAATGTTCAATATACATTTATTGAAAAAACTCTTCTTAGCTACTAAATTTACTTAATCACACTTTCACATTTCTAGATATAAAAACAAGAATTTGCATCAAATTTTATGAAAAAAAAAAATAAAATTCAGATTTTATTCCTTTTAAGAGAATGTGTTTTATTTTAGATGGTATTTGTGACTGTTTATACATACTTAAAACGATTTAAAATGCTATGTGATGTTGGTAAACTAATTATAACTAAGACATAAAAATCACTTAACACAGTGCTATATAATAACATTTACATATATGAAAGGCTGTTTTATAAGTATCATTTATTGGCGAATAAAAACACAAGACACACAATCTAGAATAAAAGTCACATACAAAACTGGCCGCAAAAACTCCCTAATATTCATATGTGGTTATAGTTATGCCATAAACTTATTATTTTGGAAATTCAACCTTACTTGGATGTTTTAAAGTTGATTTTAGAAGGACACAAGCGACATGAGACTATTTGAAATGACTGCATAATCCAAAATTATGCACTCATTTTTTATGCCTACTGTGAGACTTATGTATGCTCTTGGATTTTTGTACAACAATGTTACTATTAGTCATATTTATATCTTACTTTAAATGAATTATATCACATCCGCCATTAATCACACCCTAACAATAATCAATTAATTATGTTAACAAGCAACATAATGTGTCCAGAAAGATAATAAACTGAACAATGAACCCTCAAAACCGAATAAAAGTATATTTAAAATTACATGGTTACTAAATATACATAATTAATGCCTAATACTGTCATAGCTATGCTTACAGAATATATGACACATGTAGATGGTGTATGCATGTAGATCTCTCAAAGTATATTTCGTAATAATGCTAATTTAATCAGGCTGAATAGATTATCTACAAATTGCAATAATAGCAAATACAGACCTGTAAATAGTGATATACCGAAAAGTCAAGCAAGTTTTCTTTTATAACAGTACCTTATACCTAGAAGAATACAATGAGAAAAATGCAAATACATGTTTTGACAAAAAGATCAAAATATTTTAAACATCACGAAACATTACAGTGTAAATGTGATGTCATTAATGTCATGTTTTATCAGTCAAACATAAAAACAATACTCTTCTATTTAGTGTTAGATCATAAAGAAATTACTCACACAGGATCACGAAAAACATAATATTTGGTGGGTTTGTTTAAAATGCTCCAATGATTATTTTGGTAGTAATAACAGTGATTCATTGCTGAATGTGTCATGCACAATAAAAAATGTGTTTTACAAATTACAAAGGTGTTACTAATAATGAAGTCAATAATTTAAATATATTAATAATTCATAATTCCTACTGAGAAAAGTGAGACAGTAATTATAAACACTTTATGATATGAAAAATTATATTAAATACAATATTTGAAAAATTTACTTCATTTGTAAATAATTTGACATACTTAACAGGAGTATGTGAACAATAATTTGATTCTTCAAATGTTTTATTTGAATTGATTATGTAATCAGATGATGAATGCAGAAACTTAGTTTTGTCTTTTGAAGGATGTGCAAACATATTTATGAACTTCCTTTTATAACAGTATTGGAATCTGGAAAAAATATATCTTGTTGGTAATTTCTAATCCAATTTTTAGAGTTAGTGTAATAAAGTGAAATGTAAAATACCCTATTATCCCATTCTATTGTAAGCGGCTTAACATATTTAATTGAAAGTTGATTTTAATTAAACGCATGAAAAAAGAAATCTGTCTCATTACTTAATTCACTGGTGTTCATAATCAATAAAAAATTTATACAAATCATTAATAACCTTTTCCATTAAACTGTTAAACATGGCTCGGCTGTCACAATCAAATAAAAGTTACTTTACTACCATATACAAATATTATATAACATACTAATAAGAACATTCAGATTTCGGTACTTTCATATTCAATGCACCGAGCTCTCCAACAGCTAGTGGTTGGCTTGCATTATCTTTCTTCACGAGTCTAACCTAACTAAACATACAAAAAAAAGCAAGTAGGCGAAAAAAACTAACTTAACTGTTTATTTTCCTCAATTCTCCCATCTTGGTCCAGTTAGCTTATATTAGACTTGCGAAATAAGGCATCACAAGCCAGCCGAGGTAGTGGTTTGTGAGAGCACTGCATTGCTGTTAATATCTATTTACTACTTTGTATAGTACAAAGTAGATGATTTTTTAAATTAAATAAAACTATTCTGCCTCAGTTTTGTCAGGTCAGGTTACACTTGCGTTAAAAGATAAAATTAGTCAGCCTTAGAAGCGATCAACAAGCTCTGTGCATTTAATATGAAAGTAACCACATTTCTTTATAATAATTACACTGATTATCATTAATTATAAAAGTTTAGCCCGCAGTAAACAATTTAATGGTAACATACTTATTTATGTAAGTACACAAACATACTATGACTATGCTGAATTGAAACCTTACAAATTTAATGTAATAGGTTTCTACTAGAAAAAAATTGTAACTACCCATACATAGTAAAGATTCAAACAATTACAGAAGAGAATTATACTTGTTAGATTAATTTGAAATTCCATAATTAATCCCACCTGTATTCAAGCCCGTATTCTCAGAGGCACCAGCGGTCGGGGGTGCAGGCATCGCGATGGGCGGTGCCTGATCCCCTTTAGGACGGCCCTCTCCACCAGGCTGTGCCGTCACCGGTTGTACACCGTCTGAATCATCGCGTTCAAGCGTGTGATAATCGCCGGACTCTTCCGGTGGACGCGGTTTGCATTTTCCACAGCAGCAATTGAAACAACAGCATAAGCAGCAACAGAAATAGCATCCGGTTAAAATACCGCATACGATAAATAGCGCTTTACACCAAGTACTCGTAACAACAAAATAGGCGTTGACATTTTCTTCTCCAAATTGTTCCGCAATGTAAAGTCCCAAGGAACCATAATTGTCATAAATATTACGTTTTGTCGCATCACTAAGTATTGTGTGTGCTCTATTTACTTCTTTAAATTTGTCAGCTGCTTCTGGATTGTTCGGATTTTTATCTGGATGATATTTTAATGCTAGTTTTCTGTAGCTTTTCTTGACATCGTCCGCCGTTGCAGTTTTGGGAACTTGAAGAATTTCGTACAAACTATCACCCGCTGTAGATAATTTCCGTTTATCCATCTTGACAATGCTATGTATAAGACCACTGATAATAAGATAATAAAGTAGACGCTACGGTGACTGCTGATGTAAGAATTACGTTAACGTAAAAATGGTTGAATTCAATGGTTACAGAAAATTGCCATTACCAACATTTTGATCTCGATGTCAAAAAAATTAACCCAGAGCAATAATCGATTTTTACACTATAATTATTTTCCTTGTTTAACATATATAGTTTCAATCGTCCTATCCTTTTTTAATGCTTAAAATCTCAAACAAAAATTACAACCATTTTTGTTTTTTTTTGTCTTTAGCAACGCAAGATTTACGCATCTGCCAACGTCAATATTTTATATATCCTATGTTAGATAGATAAAAAAATCATAATAGAACAATGTTTAAAAAATAATTTATTTCTTAAAGATATTTTTCTTATTTTATATAAAAGTCCTTAAGGCTTAAAAAAAGCTTTTTATGCAGTAATTATTTTTAACTCTTGCGAAACACCGATTTTAATCTCTTTTTTTGTCACCTTTACAGTGTAAAACAATTGAGCCATTACTGGACGCCTGACAGATGTGAAACATTGAAGTTGTTCGAAGCTCACGAATTTCAATTTCTCGAATTCTCACTTTATACTATAGGTATGCGAGCTCAGTGCAGCAAGAGATTGCGCACAGTCGCTTGCGTATGGCATCGTGGCACCACGTCTTACACACTCGCCACGCCAACAATTAGGTTTACCCGCGCTTATAAATGTTTCACATCAAAATTCCGACCTAATTAAAAATGTAAATATAATAAAAATACAAAATATGGTTATACTGCTTTAGCCGTCAGTACTTAAAACTGTGAGATGCAATAGTAGTAAAAATTAGAGTAGGGATGGAGATTTGATATGGATTTTTAAATAATTAATTTTTAGATAAAGAAAAATCAAATATTCCAATTGACATTGAGTAATGAATCGATCGATTGGATTAATCTCTGAGACTTCATAATCATGATTCGATTTTTTTTCTATTTATATAAAAATAAAAGTTTAAAATAATTTACAATAAGTTCAACGTATTCAAATATGGGACAATTTTTCACTTAATTAAGTTGTATTGGTCGGGTAGTTATAAACATTTGTGACCTTCGTTCGCTCGATTCCGGATCACTGTAAAAATCATTTTTTTTTTTTCAGAAATCACAGTCCCTTGCACAGAGATAATAAGTTAGTCAATCAGTTAGTTGTCCATCTATTTATGAGTCGTTACATTTCAAAATGAGCTAAATCCAATTGTTCATATAAAATGTTTAATTGTTTTATGATAAGATTTCATGTTTTTATACACTGAGGATGAAGCTTTTTAATTTTTTGATGATCTCCATGTTTTACATGTACAAAATTTAAAGATCTTGAAAAATAAAGTGAACTATTAGGAACAGCTAAACTTGGATTTAGCTTATTTTTAAATATAATGACTTTATTTGAGCATTTTTGAGCTTAATATATACTTACATGCATTTCTTTCGCTTATAATTCAGTGTGAATAATGTATCATAGTTAATTACCTCCAATAAACAGCCACGTTTTATGATGACGCTCTTGTTTATGATACATTTGTGCATATTTTAATGACTAAAAACAGGCAAACTACCCTATTTTCGATTATTTCATTCAAATTTTATCTGGCACCACTGGTTGGAGGTTATGTCCATCGAAGGTTATGTATAAATTATTGTCATCTAGGATCTCGGTATATAGTTACAGTATCCATGGTCTAGGACGTATCGTTTGGGTATAAATCGGCGTGTTTTGGTCGCCTACAAAAAGTTTACAATAAATTAGTTACAATCCGGTTAGCAACTTCTTACGCGTAGGAATACATGGTTCATTCATAAATATTAAGCTTGTATGTAGCTCTCTATCACAGAATAATAATACTTCTCGTACCCTCCATATAAGGTACTCTAGTCTGTGCTCTCCATCAGCCAAGATAGTTTTATGAATGTGATCAGGATTCGGTAGTTCCCGAAATTTCAGTCATAAACTTGTATTATTTATATATATATAAACCCCTTAAATTATCTAATACTATATGATTATTTAAATATACGTGTAAATAAATAACTTGAAAAAAAAAATCAGTGTAGGTATATGTATACTTTAAAATCACTATAAAAATGATGAAGTTTAAAACAGTTTACAAATTATATCAAGAAATGCTGACTCACAGGCCTTATTTAGTGCAAGCGATACAAACAGGTACTTTAATGGGTGCAGGTGACTTTATTTGTCAAAGTTGTATTGAAAATAAATCTCTGAAAGTTATGGATTATCAAAGGACATTAAAATTTACATCTATAGGATTTTTTTTTGGAGTAAGTTCATTGTTAACCATAAAATGACTTATATTGATATGACTCCTTTTACAGAAAGTAAATTCTATTTCTTGCAGGGTCCTACTTTGCGAATTTGGTATGGTCTACTTAACCGCTACATAGGATCTCAAGGTAAAACTGTTACCATGAAGAAAGTGTTTGTAGATCAGTTTATATTTGCACCATCATTTTTATACACACTTCTTTGTATTGTTGGAGCTACACAAGGAAAATCATGGAAAGATATAAAAATGGATATGGATGTAAATTACTTTGATATATTAAAAGCTAACTATTATATATGGCCATGGGTGCAACTTGTGAATTTTTATTATGTGCCACTTCATTACCAAGTGTTAGTTGTTCAATCAGTTGCATTATTCTGGAATACATATATATCTTGGAAAACTAACAAAATGACCTTAAAAGAGTAATCCAATTTTATGTGAAATCTTAAGAAATTTGTTTATTATATTTACTTATTTAAATCCTAATTAGTTTTATTAATCCCTATGAATGATAATAATAAAATTTGATTTTTTAAATGAAATTTAACTTTTGTTGACTGTTATGGTTGTAATACAATACATATCTGGTAAAATGTTTATTTAATATTTTTACAATTCATATGTATAGAGATAACAAGAAGAATTACATAATTATTACATAGCGTACGTTTGCACAAATTTAAATATTCGAGCCAATATTTTTCAAATTAATTAAACCGCTGGGTACATGTTCTTTAAGCCAAACTCAAAATTGTTTTCTAATCTGTATTATGTTATTAGCAACGCAGGAACTGTCATAAGCGTGATTGTATTATTATAAAGATTTTTTTTATTTTTACATTCATAAACATTTTTACCCTCTCTCCCTCTTCTTCGTTTTCGCGTACATTCATTTAGGTAAATAGCTATGCAAAAGCAGATCGTTTTACGATATCGCGGATCGCAATTTCGTGATCATGGCAATAAATGAACCATCACTGCCAACACGTATTTACTCTTATAATTTCCAAATAATTTATTAGTAGCGTTGTGCGGTTTTTGTTTGGTGTTTTTCTGATAACTTTAAACGTTGAAACCTGGCGCGGCTTGTCGACGGAGAGTTCTTTTAACTATTGGCAACATTTGTTACATTATAAATACTGCACATAATATACTTCATTAGTTTGTGAGAATACCACATTTGTGTATAGAGGAAGTTGTGTCAACATAATTTGACTAAATTTAAATTTCGCGTTAAAGTAGGTAAAGTAAAAAAATGCCTGTAATATATGAAATTGTTATATGAGTGTTATAAAAGGCGTATAATATTATTTCATTGTGAATATAAATGCAGATATCATTTACCGGTCTATCTATATCTTTAGTACTATAGGTGTAGATTTTGATATTACGTCATTTCACAGCTTTTTGGTGTTACGTCAAGGTCATTGTCACTGTCATTGACTAATTATTATTCCGGTAAACTTTTACTAGTCGTAATAATTATGAAATAATGCTTAATTTTTTTTACTTTACTTTTAATTATTTACATAAGATTTATGACTAGTTATTTTGCTTGCTTTATTTAAAAGAGATATATTTTATAATTTTCTAGAACTTAAAATGGAGAAATTGGAATTAGTATCTTCAAACAAGATATTTGGTGGTAACCAAAAGGTTTATTCGCATGAGTCTACGGAATTAAAATGCAAAATGAATTTTTCTATTTATCTTCCACCACAAGCAGAAGCTGGTGATAGTCTGCTGCCAGTTGTTTTTTATCTATCAGGCCTCACTTGTACGGAACAGAATTTCATTACAAAATCTGGGTTCCAAAGGTACGATAATTTTTTAATCAATTTTCATTCCAGTTAGAGACAAAAATTACTTGAGAAAGTCTCATGTTTTGTATCAGGAGAAGTACAAAAATAGGTTGATGTATAAAGGTTGTATTCATAAAGTTCTCTATGGCCTATCTCCATAATTTTTTTATGTTATGGGGTGCAAACACGTCCTCATACGACACATACTGTATTATTACGAAAAAGTTAAATATATATTGAATGCTTTAAAAAAGTTTGGGTACTTACATATTACATGCACCTAGATCAGCGACCACTGTGTGGTAAGCTTGTGTTATCCTTTTTCGCAAGTCTAACGTAACCTAACCAAATAGAGATTAAAGAGTGAGATGTGAAATATTCAGCAAGCCTGGTGCATTTAATACGCAAGAACCCAAACTTTTATAAAGTAAGTATTCAATATGTAATTAACTTTTTCTAAAACACTAATTGTTTGGAATGGTAATAATACTGTGTTTAAACTGTTTCCTGTGTTATTAGTTTCTGATACTTTTTGAATCAGATTGCTCATGTTCCTACCTCTCTTAAATAATTGTTTTATTTAAAATGCTAAAGGATTTCCTTTTATTTTGAGCTTTAGGTATCCTTACTCCACCTTCAATGCTGCACCAATTCATAAATAAATATCACCCTGGTATCAGACATCTACACTATGTGTTTGTTATGTTTATATATAATGCTGGTCTCGCACTTTACTGCAGCTTGATGTCTGCATAACTACTATCACCAAAAGACATTCAGCATATATGAACTGTATGAACCATAGATTTAATAGAACTTTTAAATTACACAAATGATGTTTGTATAATCGAAACGAGAGAAAATGATATTTGATTAGTTAAAATATCAAATATCAAGTTTAATATTAATTTTAAATATCTTAACACTTTCTTTTTACTCGAACTGAATAAGCTATTGGTCTAGCTAGGTCTCAATAGCTTCACCGGACTACATGTTTTAACACACTGTTAACAATTTCAATTTTATATTTTACCAAGAAATTGTTTCATGTTACTTTTTTATGTTTATTTTGTGATTTGAGGAAGGATTAGACCATCACATGTTTATTTGTGGCCATTAACATACTAATTCTATACAAGGATTTATGAATGCAAATTACATGATTTATGTTTTAAACCTATGTAGAGAGTTATCATTTAAATATAAAATGTGCCACTTTTTATCTCTTGCAAAAAATATCATTGTATTATGTAATAGTAGTATTTTTTATACATTCACAATTAAAGTTATAGGTATTTTTTTGTTATCTTCACATGCCAATATAATTCAAGGTCACAGAATAATGTATTATTTGTAAATTATGGTTGATAAAGTTATTTTAATCTAATTAGCATGTGGGCCATTTCATTTAAAGCATGATTGATGTAAAGCAGATGTTTATAACAGAATTGTTATTTTTAATAACAATACAAATAATGAGACAATTACAACTTTGATATCTGCTTTTTATATAATAGTTGTTCCATATTTTCTCAACAATATTCATATGTACTTTTTGTAAGTTCTACTTTATTTATTCAGGCCTAGGAAAATCATTCCATAATAATGTACATATAGGGACATAACAAGTTATTTAAATACTAACAAATAGTGTGATATTTATGTAAGGATCAATAGATCATGAAGGATTCTGTATTAAACATCTTTGTTTCATATGTTGACATGTTGCTATTTCAGATTATTGTACGTTGTTATACTGAATATTTGGCATTAAGTTTAATATGCGTATTTGTTACACTTGACACTGGCGATATTGCTGACATAGGCCGTACATACAGAGTTTGTGCAGAAAGAAAAAAAAAAACATTCTCCCACAGCAGCGGCTCAAGCCTAGGTTCAATCCCTCGGTAGGAAGCCCTTGAGTGCATTGCCTGCACGATACGGTGACACACAAATATACATCACTGCTACAACACTACATGATCACCTCCACACACGTGCACGCCTACACGCTTACACATGAAAGTGGAAGGGTTTACTTTTTTCCCTTATCGAACTGAAAAACTCTCAATTTTCCGATAATAAATATATGGAGGAGTTGTTGAGGCGTGTATGCTTGGTACACATATACGTTTCAACAACTCATACACATATGAGTAGTTAGCTAGGTTAGCTAAGATAGGTCGCGATTTTGCATGCAACAGGCAACAGCCAAGCCGAGGTGTGCCGTGCACCCTTGAACTGATTGCCATAATAAAATCGGCTGAGTGCCTTAAGCGTTCGCCTTAGTAGTCCGGTAAAGCTGTTAAGACCTTGCTGGGTCAATAGCATAGACATTTCGAAAAAAAAATAAAAACATTTTTACATTGAGAATTTTTATTTTTTGTAGGTATGCAGCTGAACATGGAATTATAGTTGTAGGGCCTGACACTTCACCTAGAGGTGTTAAAGTACCCGGAGATGATGAATCCTGGGATTTTGGAGTTTCTGCAGGATTTTATTTAGATGCTACAAAAGAACCATGGGCAACAAATTATAGAATGGGGAGTTACTTGAACATTGAATTGTATGAGTTAATTAAGGATGCATTTAGCAACGTTGTTGACCCAGATCGAATTGGTATTATGGGACACAGGTGAGTCTTTGAGATGAATTTTAGTAAGATATTAAAATATAAATTGATTTCTGTTAGCTCAGAACTTCCTTTATATATTGGTTTGAAAAAACAAATTAATTAAATTTTCATTTTATTTGCATTGGATCCTTCGAAGCCATTCCAGGCAGCTTTTTAAAATTGAATAGGAAATTTATAGACATTGAAATGTTGGTAGGTTTAAGACAATCCAAGAATAGGTAGATACCTAATAACAATGATATTATAACTATATAGATACATGCTTTGACAGTCCCTTGTTAAATCTTGGTTGGTTGGCTTAGTTTTGACGACTACTGACTGTCTATCTGCTCATATCTATGCAACATTGAATGTGTGTGTTATCATGGCCAATTTGTTTTGTCAAAATATCATGTAGGTAATGTATCTTTAATTATAATATCATTGCCTAAAAATTATTAAGAATTTAAGAATTTTTTTTTAAGTTGATTTTATGTATGTTAAAAATTACAGTATGGGTGGACATGGAGCATTGGTATCCACTTTAAGAAATCCTGGCCAATATAAATCTGTCAGCGCTTTTGCACCTATTTGTAATCCTACTTCTTGCCCATGGGGTCAGAAGGCTTTCACGGGATACCTGGGTGAAGACAAAAGCCAATGGGTGGAATGGGATGCTACAGAGCTTGTAAAGAAATATGATGGTCCTCCACTTACTTTGCTCATTGATCAGGTATTATCTGTATGAAATAAAATAGTGCAAATATTAAGTATTTTAAGTAGCCAATGTCAAATATTCATGATTTTAAAAGAGGCAAACAAATAATCAATGTAATGAAATGTTTTAAAAAATTTCAATATATGTTCGATTTGTAATTCAATAAAGGATAAGAGAAATTTAATTATATCCATAAATAATCTCATTGTGAATATTTTAATAACATTTTTACATAAATTTATATATAAAACCAATGATAAAGCATATATAAAATTTTTAGAAAGGAAAGAAAAATATTGACGTAAAACATCTATAGATCCAGGTAAATCTGATTGTTGGCTTGGTGAGACGTGGCGACGCAACACAGATTTTACACTATTAACGAAATCTGAAAAACATTTGCAACTCTATAAACATAAGATTCACAATGTTTTGTCGGCCGCTTGTTATACTATTGTTACGCGGCACGCGCTGACGATCTAGATAAGAGACCTTTGATAAATGCCGCTAAACAAACCGCGAATGCGCCTAGTTACATTTTTGTATTTTCTACTTTTTAATAAAAACGAATAGTTATGTAATAAAACAAAAAAAAGTAATCATTTTATGGAACAAATTTATAATGACATAGTTGATTTCTGTCGTAATCTGTTCTTTTAGGCATATAACTTATATAAAACATTTCGATGTTTTACATCTGCCAGGCGTCCCGTGACGGCTTAATTTTTTATTCTTTAATTTGGCAAATTGAAAGATATCACTGATTCATATCAATGTTTGTAGTGTTTTATTTAGCGGAATGAAAATATAAACCATATTACCCTTTTATACATTAAAAAGATTGCTGTTGCTGCCTTTTTGATATAAATATAATATCTTAAATTAATGCTTTAGGAAAAGGTAATTTATTTGTAAAAACCTGCATACATTTCTTTTAGATACTTGGTCAAAGAAATAAAGTACTTTGAAACATAAGTTTTGTTGTCAGGGATTGTAGTGCTCACCTAGATAGTTTCAATCAGATTAATTTTCAAGCATCAATTAAGATATTGTATCTCTTCCACATGAGAACCAGTTATGATTCTGGGTTAAGTTGTTATTTAACACCAATGTATTCACTTATTATCAAGTTGGACAGTCATCATCAGACTAACTAGCTATCGTCTACCATGATTTTGAGAAATATATTTGCCTTTAAATAATGTCTTTTTTTTGCACAGGGGGCCGGTGACAAATTTTATATTGAGAAGCAACTGCTTCCGGAGAATCTAGTTGAGGCTTGCCGTTCTGTGGGCGTGCCAGTTATTTTGAATCTGCGCGAAGGATATGATCATTCATATTATTACATCTCAACGTACGTTGGCGAACATTTCAACTTCCACGCTAAAATACTCAAAGCATAAAACTAGACGGTTATCGACATGGTCGAGTTAAAACTGCATTTTAATTGTTTTTATTTACAAATAAATTTATATTTATAAATACGTTTGTTCGTATCTTTTATAGCTTACAAATTTACGCAAAAAAATAACATCGCTCTGTCCTGTTTTATTTTTTTCGAACTGACTATCCTATTGGCCTTGCAAGGCATTATTTACAGCTTCACCAGACTAGTCTTGTAACTGTTTATCAATTAAAGGTCTGCTATATAATACAGATGAACTACATGAGATTAACATTTTTAAAACCGACTACTAAACATACGACTTCCTTTCTGGAATTAGTATTTACGCATAAACCAAAGTTGTACAGATCACGCCAGTCAGAGTAGCGAAAATAAAAGCATCGACCCTTTGATGTGCGAGTTTGCATTCGAAACTATTTAAACTAAATTAATAATTTCATTAAATTCTTTTTAAACGTTTATTAATCCGTTTTAATTTATAGCACACCACTTCATTATCTGTCAAAGTGGCCCCTAGTTCCAAAAAGCCTGCATTCCTAATCCACATAATTAATATACAGTTCTATTGAGCTTTCAACATGTCAAAACCACTGAATGAATATATGCATAGGGTTGAACATTCGATTTTTTTGATTCGTCTGATCCTTTGCCATTTTTGCTGATTGAAATTATAAAGTTTGTTTATAAGTAAACTTAGTTGTAGGAACTACTTTAATATGGTAATACTTTTCTAACGTTTCCAAGATAATATACTGATAGCCATACAATTTAAGTTTATATTTTTTAATAAAGTAATATGCCTAATATACGGTTAGTTCATATGTATATTCTTGATAATTAATAAACCATATTAGTTACTTATGATAATTCTTATATAAGTATAGATAGTTACTGGATGTTCATATAATTATCTGTTCCCAATTTTTGTTATTTTAAAGACTTTCCATAGCTAGTGTGTCGTATGTATGGTTAAGATAGCAATAAAAAAATAAAATTATCTAAAATTATAATTGTATCTCACAATAATATGTTTAAACAATATTGTTATCTTCTGTTTTAACATTGTTTGACCATTAATCATGTCCAATGAACGATTGGGTATTTAAATATCATTCAAGAGTGTCGTGATTGTTGTATATATTGCTACCGACTTGTATCAGTTTTTCTTAGGCTGTGATAATACTGCAGAAATTTGTCTCTGTTGCCCCATATATGTGTGTTTCCCCAATAGCACCAAGCACTAAAAATATTAATTTCATTAATTATGCATATAAGTTAGAAAAGCTATTACATAAATTTATAGTTTATAGAGCCACTTTTCTCTATTATCGTCATCAGACTGTAAGAGACCCACTGCAGGGCCATAGGTCTCTTCCCGAAGGAAGGTCCATGGCATAATCACCACGCCAGGCCACAATGTATTGAGAAACCTGAGAAATCCACAGTACTATATTTTGCCCACAAGAACATTTCTGAGGTTCAGGTTTCCTCACGGTGTTTTCCTTCACCGTTAGTTGATAGTGTTACCAATTTAAATTGGAAAATGTACGCGAAATCAAAAAAATTCGTTGGTATATGCCGGGGTTCGAACCCGTAGGGTCCGTAGACATCTAAATTTAATCTCGCCGGTCAAACCACTAGGCCACCACCATCTATGGATTTTTAGAATTCTTTTAAAACCTAGATATAGTTTCCAAACTGTCGAAAATATACCAAACAGAGTGAAATCAAAAAGTTGCCATGTATATGCTATATGAAGATACGTAATTTTGTTATTGATATCACGGATACTTACATCCCAAATAAAGCGCCGCCAAGATGAGCAGCGTGATCAAAGAATTTCCATCCGAGTATAACTCCAGCCAAATCAACGCTCATTATTACTTTAATAGCCTGTGAATTAGAGTCAACCTTAATATAAAAAAAATATTATAAATAATAAGCAGAGTTTAGCTTATACTTATCAGTATACACATCGATTTTCTTTTAGATACCAACGACTTCGTCCCTTCGTCTGCGTTACTTATTATTTTAACGATATATTCTATGTACAGAGGAAAAACAAAAAAATGAAAGCAATTTTAGTTACAACATTTGTAAACAATGTTATTAGTTTATTTCCATTCTCCTGCGCATGCGCACCACACCGCTTACTAATTTCAAAGATATCCTGATATATGTATATATATATTAAGGACCAACTATTTACTGTCTAAGTAACTAAAAAAAGTGATCAAAATTAATGCAGACCTCGACAATAATTTATATCGATTACGATTTTAGATTCCACACTTTGTATTTAGTGGTTTCTCTTTTAATAAATGACATAAAAATTAAAAAAAGTAACAAATAAAATTAAATTTTGTGGTTTGTTCAGGCTAACCTTCAAAACGGTTAAACTTATTCTGAGGAGAATTTAACTCACAGATAGAAGAAGACTTTTCAGAACACTGTGTTATATGCGTACATTCCAGAAACAAGTATGCCATTTTCACGAAAATGAAAACGCGTGTATAAGGTATTAATGTAAAAATCTGTGCATGAAATAGGAACAGACAATGTTTTTTGTATGAAAATGTTCAAACTATATTTCTCTTACCGAGCCAGCAGCAAACGTGTACATAGGCAAGAAAATAATGCTCAGCTTTGTATCGGGATATTGTACACATACATACGATAATACTGCCATTATTGCACCAGACTGAAACAAGAATACGTTAACTTGTTAATATTTAACTATCAATTTCTCGGGACTGCACATCAGTTTTCTATGCAGTAATTATTTAAGTAAAACTTCTTTACACACGCTTGACATGGGGACTAGACTGGGAAATGCGTGACGAGAGTGTTACAAAGAGTGTGATCGGGCGAGGCGATCGGAAATTGATAGGGAGACAAGTTAGTGATGATAGAAAGAAAGAGAGTTACGTTTCGTATTATTTATGTAAACCTATAATAAATTTACATATTTTTGGAAATTTATGGTGCTTATATATTGTGGAGCTAAAGAAATGTTACTTCAGTTCTAGTGGTCTAGAGCACACTCGTTTTTTTTCGACTCTATATTTTATATGTATATATATTAAAGTATAACAGATTGACTGGCGGAAAAATAACGAATTTTCACACAATGTCTTCTCTTCAGTGGTTGAATTTCCAAAAACTCTTCCTTAGCGTGCATATTTTCAAGACACCAAGTTACCCCCCATAGTCTGAACTGTGTTTGTATGTCAGTCAGCAGTAATTTTATATACTTACATAAATTTTTGATTAATAATTCAGTAGGTAAGGTATAAAGCATTTATTTAATAATTGAAATGGTACATATTATAGTCCTCTAAGACAAAAATATTGTTTTCTGATTGAATATTATTTTACATACATAGATTCGTAAATAACAATTTAATTATCTTTTCATGAGACATCTGTGGAATTTCCACTTCATCATTTTAATCAGTATCCAGTAAGTATTTTACGAAATTATACAAACATATTAGATAAAACGTTATTCAATACCATTTACATTCCTGTTTGATTAAACAACAAATTGCGTACAATATGGCATCAAATATTTTCAAAAAATCTTTAGCACTGACAAATTCTTTTATTTTTTCAATATCAGAACTATAATAATATAAATTGATTTAAAGTCTTTTTTATCTTCATTTACATGTGTATATATATACATTAAAGGTTTAGCGTTTGATTAGTCTCATCTGATATTAAATTATGGTTTGGCGATATATTTCTAACTCGGGGATAGTAGCTAGCAAGCGGCGGCTTAGAGAAAGCCCTACACGCCATACTATGATTTCATCACAATGTATTCCTTTAGCAAAAGCACCGGGTTAGTCGCAAGTATTTGAACCTATGTCGAATGAAACGGTTACCGAATATACTAAGCACTGAGCCATAACCGCAAAATTTAATCCTAAAATAAGTATATCTTGTATTATGATTATTAAACAACTTCACTTATATTAATTACTTATATTCAGGCCTGTTTTTGTCACTTCTTTTTTGAGGGCACGTCAATTTTCATCATTTTATTTCAAACTCAGTTTTTTCTGTTTTTATGGTAATTTTTCGAAACTTTTTAAAATCCCCATTAAGAGCACTGCGTGACACCACAAAAAGCCGTTTCTAATTCAAATTATATATTCAAAGACACTAACTGACAATTATGATCATCACTTAAGTCAGTTGTGGTGCAATGAAACCCATGAAATGAAGGTCTAATAGTAGGATTTATTACCATTGTGTTACGTTATGTGACTTTTGTATATAAGATGACAAAAACTAAACAATTTTTAAAAGAACACATTTAAAATTTTTACATGGAATACTGTATAATATATTGAGGGAATTAATTTAGAAACTCACCGCTCCGAGACTTAATCCAGGTTGATTGGATATTATTTTGTACAAAAAACTAGCAAAACTGCTTATCACTCCACCACTTAAATACATCGCTGTGAACTGTTCTTTGCCTAAAGATGCTATTGCAGCTGTTAACAAAACAAAGTTTTAATTAATATTTACATAAGTATATCATAAATTACATAAAATACTTCTCATATTTTACAAAGATATATCATTATTTTTTGCGTTTTTAGACATACCTGGCATGAAACTATATAGTACATACATATTTGCAGCTAGATGTAGAGCGGAATAATGGCTGAATGTAGACAATATCATCGGAAGGCAGACTGCCCCTGAAATTTAAACAAAAAATACCATTAAGTAATATCTTATGTCTCTAAAATAATAATTTCTTTAATTTATTTGGCAAACAATACCACCCAATTTGCCAGTAAAAATATGCTTAGTTCATACAAAAATCAAATTATTTAAAAATATTTGTTATAATTTGGTTACTACTAATAAGGCATATGGAGTGATTTGACAGGAAGGATAACGTAACATTACTTAGTTACTAATACAATAAAAATAGTGTAGACATTAGGATAGAAATTATTGACGCAATTATACCTACTAGTTAATTAACCATAATCTATACCTATATATTATAAAGAAGGTAAAGTGTGTAACATTGTGAGTTTGAGATGTTGTATGTGGTAATCTCAGGAACTACTGGTCCGACTTGAAAAATTCTTTCAATGTTATATAGCTCATTTAAAGATGAAGGTTATAGGCTATATATCATCATGCTAAGACCAATAGGAGCGGAGCACTAATGAAAAAGTTTCCAAATCGGGATTTTTTCCTCTTGAGAGCTTCCGCTGCTTATTAACATTAGCCAAAAGTAACACTGACTACACGGACGAAGTTGCGGGCAGGGGCTAGTTTGTCATATAGGGGATACCAAATCTGGTATCCAAGTTACAAACAGTTACATAAAGATTGTGATTGTAGATAAAAAAAATTATTGACATTCATCACTGCCATGCCAGTTTTAATGCCATCCCTTTTAATGTAATTTATTAGTAGAAGGAGTCGGGCCTGTTATTAAGGTTTAAATTGTAGTTCACGTAGATGAATTCAACAGATTGTAGTATTATATACACAAATTAAATACATAATGTAGAGTGTCTAAAACAAAAAAAGTGTATGTACTACAACATATTGCAGAATCGAGTTATCTTTGTAAATAATGTTATCCATTTACTTCCGATCTCAAGTACATGTGCATCACTTGCATTATTTCATACATCTCTGGTCTTGTAAATATCTTAAAAATCAGTTGCTATCATTTTTTATACTCATATTCAACTATTTATACACCTAAAATATAACATGCATAAACACAAGAAAGCATACAACACACTTACTTCCAGAAGGATTTGAGCAAAAATATTTAACCATGAAAGGTTGCAGTGATTTAATACGCCAAGCTCCAAAAACTAGTACATTAGCTGCCAGGATTGGGTAAAAGACCTTTTCATTATCCCTTAAAGAATTCCACCACTTCCTAATAGAACCCGGTTCATTTTTATTCTGCAATAATTGTTGTGATATAGTTATTATCTTTGTTATAAATATCTAAATTTAACTGTAGTAAAATAACTAGCATGCTAAATATTTAGCATAATCTAAGTTTAACTAACAAATATTTACATGTATAAATTTATATGTGAATCATTGCTTACAAATTGTGCTAGAACTTTTTTCTGTTGCGAACTTAGCCAATTTCCTGGCCTTTTTAATAAAGATGAAGCATGAGACCGAAGATTTTCATATTCCCATATAACACATCCAACAAAACTTGCTGTAGATACCTGCAATAAAAGAAGGAAGCCTTAGATACAGAGGTTAGGCAATTTACTAAACATGCAACTATGTACATACATTTTAATAGTTCAGTTTTTTCTAATTGCTTGGAGAAATGCCTACAACATAATTGATGATAAAGGCCTAAAATACAGTTAAATTGTTTTTAAGTTTTTAGTGAACACTAAAAATATGGAGAAATCGAAGATTGAAGATTGGAGATATATTGAAGATATATTATGTGGGCAAGTGTAATTAGTTTGTTCATGCTTTATAACAGGACCCACTGTCACGTCTTATATAAAAAATCAGACTAAAAAAAATGTAATTTGAACAAACATAAAACTAGTTATAGGATCTTAAAAATTTCAAAGGTAGAAGAAAATTCACAAACATAAACCTAAATTTACTAAAATAAAAGGATCTTTATTACTCTCCTAGGAGATATAACAATTAAGATCAACTTAAATTGTCTAATAACAAATATAAAATTACAAAATCTATTGGAGATTTTTTTTTCTTGAACTGATTATGCTATTGACCTAGCAAGGTCTTAACAGCACCAACGGACTACCTTTGGGAATTTAGGAAAAATGATTTTTGAAACTCAAGGGGAAAGTTTATAAAACTATGATAAGACCTGTCATGCTGTATGCATCCAAGTGTTGGGCTACGAAAGAGACAGATGAGAGAAAATTACATGTGGCAGAGATGCAAATGTTAAGGTGGATGTGTGGTGTGCCTAGAATGGATAAGATTAAGAATGAGTGTATCAGAGGAAGTTTGAAAGTAGCACCAGTGACAGAGAAGCTGAGGAGTAATAGGTTAGCATGATATGGGCATGTCATGAAGAGAGATGAAAACCATATAACTAGAAAAGTGTTGAGTTTGATGGTGAATGGATATACATGTAGAGGAATACCAAAAAGGTGTGGATGGATTGTGTGAAAAATGATATGTGCGTAAAAGGTGTGAATACTGAGATGACATTTGATAGGAGAGAGTGGAAAAAGAAAACATGTTGTGCCGACCCTGCTTAGGTTGGATAAGGGTAATGATCATGATGATGAGTTCTATGGAAATAAAAAATAATAACATAGTTCTTAAAAACCAAACATTTGTGATAAATATCAAAGTATTTTATAGATATTAAATACATTACATGTATAAAAATGGTGTTATTGTTTATAAGTAGTTTTATTATCTTGAAATAATGATGCAATCAAATGGAAAGGATACTTTCTACTTCTGAACATTAATTTGAAGTTAATGTTACTTCATTCACTAATGTTGTCACTTGTATTTATACTCAAATTCAATATGAAACTCAAATGTTGTGGATTTATACTGTAATATGCATAGAATTAGATAGATAGAAGTGTTTTCATCTTCTCAAATTTTATTTATAATGGGATTTGTTCTACTTTAAATCAGTAATTTGCTGTTAAAAGTGTGAAGAATGTTTAAACAATAGTTATTACATACATCAAATATTAATGTATAATGAAAACACAAAATGTGTATTACTCACTTCTTAATTTTAAAGCGACAACAGTATACACCGAAAAATAAATTTGTAACGCTTACCCCCACAGTAAAAATTAACGGTTTCATCAATCCACTTGAATGTAAAGGGCCAGATTCAATGTTTAATTGTTCAAGCGGATCTGGTTTTAAGTTGGATCCCGAACGTCGAGAGCCCCGTCGTGCATTATGAAATGACCGTTGTAAACGGAAGTTTTTATTGATCGGACTTTGATTGAAAAATACTGATTTGCTAAAACATTTAAGCGTTAATGTACAAAACAATATATAACCCCATTAAAACATTTAAATTCTTACCAAATATTTGTCACCTCGACGGCAAAACGAACATTTCT
The DNA here is from genome assembly GCA_014332785.1 of Antheraea mylitta. Lineage (NCBI taxonomy): Eukaryota > Metazoa > Arthropoda > Insecta > Lepidoptera > Saturniidae > Antheraea > Antheraea mylitta. The sequence continues at coordinate 4,390,251 of JACEII010000013.1, read as the reverse complement.
ACAGAACATTTTATTTTATTTTGTTACAAATAAATGTTTCATCATTTATCAATCGTTTTAAAATTTTTATGCTATTATAATTATATTGCCAAATATATAAGAAATTTACAAAAAACAGCTGTCAAGTGTCACATTGCATGACACAAGTGACCACAGACTAAACCACAGGACTAAACGTAGTTGAAGATGTGGTTGAAGATATGTATATAACGTTATTTGCTTATAATGGGCTCATAGTCATTATACAGTCCTCGTCAATCTTTTTGGTCGCTCTGAATATAGCCTTTTGGTCTTGCATGTTACATAGTCAAGAGTTTAATATAAAACAACGTTAAATATTATTACAGGAATCTAAAATTGATATTTATTTATCCTTATAATTTCTCTTAGTCGTATGTATAATATAATACATATTTATATGTAAATTTGTTTTATGTAACTATCTTCAGAGTGGTCATAAAGTTTGACGCGGACTGAAACGAAGTTATTTATAACGACAATTATTAATTATTATTTTATAGAGAGATAAAGACTCGATATAGCGTATAATGAGATGTTAGAAATGAATAAGACATTCTGTCGTATTAAATCACGTGATACCTAACAAACTAAATAATAGGTACCTAATTCTTAATTATAATAGCATTTTTAAAACACTTATTAAGTATACCCTATATAACATATTATACTGTATTTTTCATAATGTAAGTTTAAATCTGCATAGAATTGGATAGAATATGCTATAATTTCAAAATGAATATGTTATAGAAAACATAAAAACAAGAATAACGAAATTTTATTTAAAAAAGAGTATTTTAAAAAGTTATACTATCTTTAATGCTGTAAAGTGTTATTAAAAATTAGTCTACTCGTGGTTGCTGTGATTAATAACGGGTTAGGAGCAGATGATGTACTGTTGTCAATTATTTGATAATCATAAATCTTGATCTTGAATATCGGCCGACCATTAAACTTTTTTAGTACTAATGATAACGTATAACGATTACGCGCCAGCAAAATAATAATTTGTTATTAATTTGAATTTATCAATCGAATGTATTCGGTCGAATGCCTTTTCTTCGAGGTGGCAGTCATATACAAGATTTCCCCTATGTAAAAAATAATAATCCATATTTCTTTTTATTATTTTTTAATCATTTAACATTACTACAATAACCTTACGAGTTTACAAAGAATCACTACATTATAGATCAAGTTAGATGATTAAAGAACTAAGTTAGAAATAATCCTTAAATGTTGCTGTTCCGCAGAAACATAATAGATAAACATATGCAACAGGTTCTGTCTTCTATTGTAGTAGCTGATCATAAATCTGTACTGTTTTGTAAGGAGAACAAAAAATCGATCCGACTACGCTATTGATCTAGCAAGGTCTTAACATATTCACCGGACTATATGCGAACAAGTTTGTCTTCTGTAGGTCTTCATAAGACAGGATTCTATGTTAAACGGAGTAAAAATAATATGACATGTGTTTTATTTAATACCCGCGATTTTGCGTCGTTTTTTATTGTCACAATATATTTTGGGAACAGAGTGAAAAAATATACCTAAGCACCATATCGCTTGCTCTACTCTTCCATGACAAGACAACACATATCGCTGAATGCGTAATGCTAATAAAATTCGCATTCTCTTAAAACTCTATATAAAATGAAGCTATCGTTTTATTTACTTGGATAAGGCCAAGTATTTAAGAAGTAGAACAAAACACATTTGATCGAAAACTATCCAGTAATTTATCATTATCTCATCATTAACATTATATACATAAGAAGGTAATGAGATAAATCTTATTGACAATGATAATTTCTACATAAAATAGATTTTACTGAGACTTTATAGATTTCACCTACTATATACACTTAGTAAGAAGACTATTGAATGTTATAAGTTTTTGTTAACGTAGCCTCTTAGATCAAAGGATTTTATCGCCTAGAAATATACTTGTAATTCCATTTAATACAAGACAGAAAGCATTGCATTGAAATTTATAGGTTGTCATAAAAATATGCATGCGAACAGTTTGAAAAAATTATTATAAAAGATTTAGAAGTTAGAGTTTTGGACAAAAAACATCATTTTATCAAGGAAGGAAGTGTAACTCTCAGTTCCCTGTACATGCTTCCCAGGTGGTGCGAAAGAGTAATACTTTTTTTTTTTTTTCTCGAATTGTCTACGCTATTGACCCAGCAAGGTTTTAACAGCTTCACCGGACTACTAAGGCGAGCGCTTAAGGCACTCAGCCGATTTTATTTTGGCAACCAGCTCAAGGGTGCACGGCACACCTCGGCTTGGCTGTTGCCTGTTGCATGCAAAATCGCGACCTTTCTTAGCTAACCTAGCTAACTATTCACATATGTATGAGTTGTTGAAACGTATATGTGTACCAAGCATACACGCCTCAGCAACTCCTCCATATATTTATTATCGGAAAATTAAGAGTTTTTCAGTTCGATGAGGGAAAAAAGTAAACCCTTCCACTTTCATGTGTAAGCGTGTAGCACGTGTGTGGGGGTGATCGTGTAGTGTTGTAGCAGTGACTCAGCACTCAAGGGCTCCCTACCGAGGGATCGAACCTAGGCTTGAGCCACTGCCGTGGGAGGCCTAATCGGGTAGTAATACGTTTTTGGCCGCGGCACTGTTCTGCATAAGTTGAACCTCGCAGCGACAAATAAAGGAATCAATCAATCGTACAGTACAAAAGATGCTCTATATAGATAGCTATACGATTAAATAAAATCTTAAAAGATCTTAAAAGATCTTTTTCGCAAGCTTCATCTTATTCAAAATAGGCCACCAAATCAGTGGTTAATTAATAATAGATTTGTATTCCAGAGGTATGCATCGTGTGAATTTTGTATACGAACCTACATGTTCACCAGGGGCACAATATAGTGGCCAGCGTGCATTTTAGCAGAAATAAGAGTTGATGATGATGATAATGATGGAATCGAACGTCGATACCATTTTGATGTTTTCATGAAATAGAAAATCAGTAAGATTTTGAGCTTTCACATGATTCAGGGCACTTCGAGATATAAAACTTTTTCAATATTCTGACGAATTAAAATTGTTTTGCACTTTCATCGGTTGTTTTATTTATTTACATGAAAAATTATAACACTAAATGTTCAGCGTCCTAGCACCTCTCTAATCTATATCCCCTAATCCATTTTCTTTAATATTTATGATTTATTAAGTTCTATGTTGGAACAACGCCTGCTTACCAGATCCATTAATATTTATATACACTTGCGTGTCCGGCGGACGTTGTCCTTTCTTGATAATGAAAAAAATCGTAAAGTTAACCTCAGTGCCACCTACCGGGCCATTTGTGAATCCAAACCATGCTGGAATACACCTGAACACGCACAAAATAATTCATCAATGTCTGTGCAGTCGTTTAGAAGGCGTTTAGTGACACACACACGGATACAATAATTAGATATATGAAGATATGTGATTTGCCTGATGTTAATTGAAGGTCACGTTTACTGGACGCCTAATATTATGCGATATGTTTTTGTAAACACGTCTCAATAAAAAGTTACAAGACGCCACACAAGAACCTTGAATCAGCTGACAGCCCGTGACTTGTAAGAAAATTAACTGCTGATTGTCGTTTTTTTTTTACTCGCTCAGTTATACTATTATATTTTACCCTGCCTAACATTTTTTTTTTCGAAATGTCTACGCTTTTGACCCAGCAAGGTCTTAACAGCTTCACCGGGCTACTAAGGCGAGAGCTTAAGGCACTCAGCACCCTGCCTAAATAGTAGAAATAAACTGCTTATTTGTTTTAAAGTATTGTTGCTCCATAATTTTTTTGAAGTGATTATTTCTTGAGATCTCGTTGAACAATTAAAAAAATGAAAGACGAAAAATTTACGGGTTCGCGTCACCGATGATCTCGACTTGCTTGTGAGGTATTGCACTTATGCCAGACTACCGATGCGTGTATATGTTATAGTACTTGGGCGACCGAGCGAAACTCGGTTTTCTAAAAAAACATTATTAAATTAAAATAAGCTGTTACGTTTGTCTCTCAAAATTAGGGTCTTTTTCACAAAAAAAATAAAATAAAAAGATATATCTTTTGCTGCAACTCGGATTCGAACTGGGGTTACACGGATTTTCGGAGCAGCCGATTTCCATCTGAGGTATATTTGTTTTGACAGCGGCAGCGAAATTTACCTTTATATTCTAACTATATTTTTTAATTGCCTGAAAACTCAGTTCTATGAATATAATCTAGCTAGATCGATTTATCGTGCCCGAAAACCTGTGTACTAAGTTTCGCGGATTTAGATGACGCCGTTTCCGAGATCCTGAATATATACAAATATAAAAATATACAAGAATTGCTCGCTTAAAGGTATTAGATAGATAGATTCATATTTTGTATTGAGCTTGTGCAGCTTACCATGCTTTATTATATAACAAACTCTAAAAAAAGTATATTTATACTTATTGCTCGGAGTGCCAATAGATGTGAAAATCAGACTAATTATCATAATATGAATACTTGAGATTATAACTGATTTAAAAGTTATAAAAAAACACAGTTATTCCATCGTTTTGAGTTTTACAACCCTGAAAAATGAATCATTTACGTTAAGGATTGTATATGGACAATTGATAGATCTGTTTTTCTGCAAAATTATACGTTAGATGTACAGGTATTTAAAGATACCCATTTAGATTTTACGGATATATCTAATATCTAAACTGTAGGGAATCTCATACAAAGATTCCCTACTACGACGTATGTCTTAAGAATTAATATAATTTTGTACGTATGTAATTTAAAAGATGCGGTTTAATATAGACTTATAATTATAGTTTAATTTCATAGTCCTATCTATATCCATTTCAGAAATGCGTTGAGAAATCGTGAGTATGAATAAATATATTGTCATTATTTTGAAAAATAATGTTGATATCAAATATATTATTAAAATATCTGTAAAAATATTAAATCTCATATTCTAAGATAGTATAACTACTTATTTTAGATGGGTATATGTTTCTTTAATAAGAAAATAATATTGTACATTACAAAATACGAGTAATGAATAAACTGAATTGACTTTTATTACTACTCAAGTATGCCTAAGATTTTGTAAAACATTAGATTAACCCATAAATTGTTATTCAGTCTTACAGGTTTACGAGCTGTTGCCTAGTCGTATGTCTTGTTATATAGAACAAACAACTTTTATTATGATCTGGAAATGAAAGGGTTGCTAAGAGGGGTGCCGGTTCTTTTCGCGCATGCTCATTCCTGATCTCGTACCGGTGCGACCCTCGTCAACTTCAGTCTACAGCTGAGGAATTCTAAGCGTGTGTGCTACTCCTTGTAACGATATTACGGGACTATAAAATCCTATATTTTTCGAAAGTGAGTACTTTATACATAAATTTTGCCTCATAAGGTTGCTCCCTAAGAATACGGTTTTAAATGAAAGTGTTTTGATGCCTTGTTTGGTGGCAACGTACGTTACTCATGTGGATATTCCCATATATTTACCTTTAACAGTGTACTATAATGGTGTCGTATGACGCAATATTTTTCATCTCTTGGCACCGAATAGCTAGTTAAGATTCTAGGAAATCGTTAATAAATCCTATGAAGTAATAGACGATTATATTTTACCGCGAAAGTTCTTAAATGGCGTCGCTAACGAATCAATAACGTGCAAACCATATGGCGTATTATTTTATGTTCGATGACCGTTAAAAATTATGCAATTACCAAATAAATACATAAGGTCGTTTTATAAGAGCACGATGGTGAAATGCATCGTACAAAAACTATATAGGATTTTATTATATTAATAAGTGAATTTTTATCGAATTCTGAATATTTTCCTTTCCAGAAATGATGAAGCCAAAACCTGCAATTCATCATCAAGACCTTGACAGACTTTTTAAACAGCAACTTTTGTGACGCACAAACAATTAACTTCGATTCACATATTTTTACTTTCAATTAAATTATTATAAAATTTACTTTTTACTGTATGTATTTAAATATATCTCTAATAGTTCTGTACTCGTCCCAATGTTTGTTTTTCCATGGAATTGATTTTCTAATTGCATTAATTTCGAAGATTTTATGAAGAAGTGTTAAATACTACTTGTTAAATATAAGCAAAGCTTATTGTTAGTTACTAGGGTGCTATTTCTAGATGATTTCTTGTTTATATTAAAATGATTATGTGAATTAAAATAATAGTAAAAAATAATAACACAGTAATGGAGCCGTACGCAGATGATATGCTGTGGCTTGTCATAAGTGGTTTTGTAGTGGCTTTTCTCCTAGCGTTTGGAATCGGCGCCAACGACGTGGCTAATTCATTCGGGACTAGTGTTGGATCTAAAGTGTTAACACTCACACAAGCTTGCATCCTAGCTACGATATTTGAAATTGCTGGTGCTGTTCTTATTGGTGAGTAAAGATATAATAACACAGTTCGCTTTATATGTTGCACCTATTTAGCGTCTATCTAGCGTACTTAATGTCGGCCTCGGGCAATATTTTATCCACTACAACAGGTATCACCAAAATAAATTTATTGTATTACATACCTTGTTTTATATAGATACTAGCTGTTACCCGCGGCTTCGCACGCGTTTTTTGAATATATTAAATAGATTTAAAATTGTTATTAGATGTGCAAATAACAAAAATACTCTCTCAAAAATATTTGTAAGTATGACACGCACATCATCTACAGTAACAGGTAACAAGTGCATTATATATGTGAATACTAATAGTGTCTCGAATGGGATGGTATTTATCATAAGCCACATAGCCGGAACTTTAAACTACTATCTATGTATCACCCTCAGTGCTCACTTACACTATATAAGAAAGTAATGAAAATATTATGATATACATTATCGAACAATATGTGTTAAATATTTTATTATATAGATATAATATGTCCATATTGTTGATATAATCAAGTTATTAATATACCTTGCTATAATTTAAATCACATATAAACATATGACTTTCAATTATATATATTCTTGGAGTACAGTACATTGTACGTCAAACACGCATGTTTACTTTGAACAACATATTTTTGGTCAATTTCACATATACGAATGCACGGATAACAGTTCATCACAACATAGTGTCAACAAAGTCGTGTTCCACGTCTGTCTATATGTCTCTTCGCGATAAGATCAAAAACGTCTCTTTATGCCGTTTTTACCAATATATAAAATGATTCTCGGGCAAGTTTTAGGTATAATTTGTCTTATTATCAGGGGTATCGTCTGCTGAACCCGCTAGCTTAAAATAAAACAGCTAATTAGTTAGTTATTTGCCCGTAAAATTCCCGTTCAAATATTTCTTGTAGTCCGTTGAAGCTGTTAAGATTTTGTTAATAGCGTAGTCATTTCTAAGAAAAAAAACCCTTCAAATAGGTCCAGCCGTTTCGGAGATTACCCGGAATAAATAAACAAACAGACATATCGACAGAATGTTGATATTTGTTGCACCGCAGATATATGTATTCATCAGAAAGTATTTATTTTAATGTTATATACACACACATTTATTTTTATAATACGTAATATGTCACAAACCAAAAATTGGGAACAAAACTAACGTAGAATAAACTTTTTGAGGAGTTTTTGACGGGATTTCAGTCTGTTATGTAGAGATTTTATATTTTATTCATAATTTTGTGTTATTTGACTCTATATTGTGTTAAATTGGCGGCGTTTTATGTAATATGGTTTGTTTATTATGCTAAGTGAAATAAATGAAAATTAATACCACGGAGCATGTATTCTGGGGTCTAGAAAATTAAGAAGATAAAAATTACGAAATATTATATAGAAGATTTGGCGCTTATATGTAGAGAATACATAAGAACTACCTATTTTGACACATATTGACAATTTCAGAATTGGCAGTATGGATTAATTCCTTCGCCTGTATTGTGATGGACGAATATTATTACTACTAACCTTTTAGAATAGCAGCACAAAATAGACTTTAAAAATGTTTGCAATAGCAACGTACTATTTATAATCAAAAATTGGAATAAAAAATAACGTAGAATAAACTTTTGAACAGGAACACAAAATAAACCCTAATAATATTTCCGATAGAATGTTATCATGTTACCATAGCAACGCATATAATACTGACACTGACACGCAGCGGATGCTCTAAAAATAGCCCGATTTTGAGACATTCTTCATTAGTGCTCCGCTCCTATTGGTTTTAACGTGATGATATGTAGCCTATAGCCATCCTCGATGAATGAGCTATCTAACACTAAAAGAAACTTTCAAGTCGGACCGGTAGTTCTTGAGATTAGCGTGTTCAACCAAACAAACTCTTCAGCTTTATAATATTAGTATAGATTTGAACCATATTGTAGTTCATTTTAATTAACATTATTTTTACAACTATATTATAACAATCATTTTTATAAATGTAATAATAATATTCTGAATTAGTTGTGCTATTGTTTTTTTTTTAATAATTGAGTAGACCCAAGGTCATTTTTGATTTATACATATGATATTTTAATAATATTTAGTTCTTGTATGAATGTGGTTTTTTTTTTATATATATTTTGTTTTAGTCTGCAGACTCTTGGTCCGCACCTTTTTTTTGCTTATATGTAGTTTTTTTTTTATTTTTTTAACGTAAAAATCGTATCCGTGAGCATATATATATATATACATTATTATTATTAGTAGTTTATTAAATATTCACTGTTTAATTATTATTAACTTTTTTTTTGTTTTAATGACGTTATTGTTTTTATAGCGCTTGCATTTCCATTCTTTATGGCCATTTTTAGGTTGTAATCCACAATATCCCGTGCCGGAGCGTCCACGGCCCGACGAATGAACCTATTTATCGCGTCGTCAGTCACGTCGGTATAGTAGACACAGGTGTCGGTGTGCCTAGATATTGCCACTATAGCATGTGAAACGCTATCGTGGATTTGTACCCTTCTGCTCTTTGTTTGCAGGATCACCACCGATTTGAAGGTCAGTCCCTGGGATTCATGGACTGTCAGAACGCGCGATCCTTCCCCTACCCCGTAGCCCTTTTTAATCAGGGCTTTTTTCTCCTCCTGTGTGTGTACCAGGAAGAGAGTATTGGGAGTGTTTGAGGGTATTCGTTCGCCCTGATAGCCCCTGACGCTCAGAAATCTTACTATGGGTTTCGGTAAATATATACCGTCGTATACTTGACTCAGTGCATAGGCTACATCCATCGGGTTCCTGTAAGTGCAAGTGAGCTGTTTGTCAATACTGGCTACGGCGGTTGGTCTGGTATATACCATCCGAAATAAATTTTCCCGGTCTGATGAAATGAATGTGGTTGGATATAAGATTAGGGGGAGATCGCCGAAGATATGGGTAGATTGTCCGAAGGATGATATATGTATAATTATTGTGTACGAGTATTAAGATGACAGTTGATAGAGAAAAACGGAAGAGGAAAATATGTTTTGCCTACCCTATTTAAGTAGGATAAGAGTAGCAAGAATTATCAATAAGAATTATGATTTCTTATCAAAATACATGGCACTCAGTACTAACCGAAACACACTCATAATTTGGTGACAAGTAAAAATGTTTACGGCCCAACGAAGTGGGCACGGGTCAAACCATTCATTGTAGAATAGTTATATCAAAAATAACAATGTTTTGTCTATTTTGTTTTAGGTTATAAGGTGTCTGATACAATGCGGAAAGGGATTCTCGATGTTACGCTTTATAGCGACGGTGGTGAGCGTCTTCTGGCCGCGGGTTGTCTCGCAGCTCTGATCGCTGGTGCCACATGGCTCATTCTTGCGACGGCATTACGTTTACCAGTCTCTGGAACTCACTCAGTGGTCGGTGCCACTGTTGGTTTTACCTTAACAGCTAAAGGTCCTATTGGGGTGCGCTGGTCAACTCTCGGCGCTATTGGTAACTAGATTATTTGTTTTAAATAAATATACACGACCAAATTTAAATATCTTGTATCAATAAATATGTGCTCCTTATATAAATTTGATTATTTAATTTCATTTTTTACACTTAATCTATTTATTTTATTGTGTATTGTTCTATATTTAATTTTTGATAGCAGAACTGAGAGTTTGTAAATCTCACGATATATTTGAAAGGCTCTAGCGACACTAACGTATACTGTCTTTGGTACATTTACAATATTGAATATTAATGAAAAAAAAAAAATTTTTTTTCTATAATATTTATTTAAGAATTGTAATCTTATCTTCTATCAGAATTGCCAATTTTCCAACAAAATTAAATAATTAACTAAATGATATTATAAAATATTTTACAGTATTGTCGTGGTTCATTTCACCTGTACTGAGTGGAACGGTATCCGCGTTGCTATTTTGGGTGGTACGCCAATTCATACTACGCGCCCCTCAGCCTCTGAAGGCAGGACTACGCGCACTTCCATTCTTTTATGGAGCCACTGTCGCTGTTAATGTCCTAAGCGTAGTACACGATGGACCAAAATGTAAGTCGTATTTTTTTTTTCTTTAACAATGAGTATATTAACAGAGTACAAAACAAACTTATAGTTTTTTCCAATATTCCAATAATTCTTTCAAGTGTATATGATTATATAGCTGTAATTAAAATAGTTTGTTTTATTGGCAGTGTTAGCAATGGATAAGATACCTCTGTGGGTTGCATTGACTGGATCGATTACACTTGGTTTGCTAGTTGCTGGATGCGTGCGAGTTTTTCTCGTGCCACATTATGAAAAAAAGTTAATCCCATCACCTGTCAATTTCTCCGTTGGACTATCTAATGGTAAGAGGAAATAAATATAAATACATATTACAGGAATTAACGAAAAACTAATATACATAAAATGTGTGAAGCTAAAAGTGTGCTCTTGGGAGGTTTAATTTGAATTGTTTTTCTACAAGCTAGGGAAACCTAATTGATCATGTGAATGATTCAAACCATAACAAATCATATTATTTTTACAGAAACAACTCCAGCCAACACACCTACTCATTCTAATAGAAGCAGTGTACCACAACGTCCCACATCCCTTCTCTCTGATGATGGAAAAGTACTTGAAGTTATTGCAGAATGTGCTGAAATGGTTACATTGAGCGATGCTGACAAAGTATCCGAGGGTGTCAAAGAAATGAATGCAAGAAATCGAGTTCTATTGGCCACTATGGACGACTGTAGTATATTATCAAGGAGTCTCAGTCCACCGAATAAATCGCGATTGCAACTGATCGATGCCGATCCACAGATAAACACTTTAAAATATATAGACGAAACTGTAAGTTGTTGCAAAAGTTTGGATTCCACGCAACTAGCTGGTATGGGTGATAGTTACGACTCGAAAAATGGATTTCTTACTGGTTCCTGTGATACAATTGCGCGTGGAGAGTTTGATAGGCTCGCGGCTGTGAGAGCTGTACAACCCTCCGTCGAGTTTGAAACACCTCCGCCAAGACATGATAAAGTAGGTTTGCCTAATTATATTGTTATAATATATAACTATATAATAACGAATACCGTTATAATATATGTTTAAAGTAATGGTTCTATATTCATTACGATTATTTATATCATTACTAGCAGTAGTCCGGGACATCGTTTGCGTTTGTATCTTTATAAAAGGTTATATAAGCTATTTATTCAATTGTAAATAACTATCAATATTTTTTAAATCCTTAACTGAATTGCTAAATGCCAGTGTTGACAGATTTTAGTTAAAAAATGACTGACTTTTGTACAAAGTAGCAACTCCTTTTTCATGACCTTAGGTGTTGAATATCCATAAATGCTTCATTATTACCCGCGAACGGTCTAAAAGGAATCTGCATAGAAAATTTTCATGGTCCTAGCTCCACTGGTTTGGACTTTGCGTTGCAATGCCAGTCAGTTGGTTATTCTTTTATATACAGACAAATTAATATACTTTAATCGATTTACAATTGAATAATCAAAAATTAGCGTCGAGGAAAAACGATGAAATTAGTTCATATTTGATAGATCCAGACAAGCAAAATTAAATACATTTTATGATCTCATAGGTTCGCGATACGAGTACCCCTTGGAGTATAGAGTGTGAAAGCAAACGGTTACCCGCAATAACACCAAATTCTAGTGCTGCACCATTGCTAAGAGCTCCGTCTCCTCCCATAGTACCGAAGCCAACTCCACCTCAAAATGATACTCTTCGTTTATTCTCCTTTTTGCAAGTACTCACCGCGACATTTGGCGCCTTTGCTCATGGGGGAAATGACGTCAGGTAAAAAATATTTCTTGATTAATCTTCCAAAGTTCTCTCACTCACACATACAACATAATTATTAGGTACGCCATAAAATACTAAGTAATAATGATATACGTATTTTTTAGATAGATACTAAACTGTACATCTACAGATCACATGGCAACTGATGCAAATTTTCATTATAATAGGCCTATAGGTTTATACAATTTATTATTTTGGGTTGACTATACGAAATGTAGCCAAAACTGACTTCCATGTCTTATGTATTATTCGGCACCGTTTGGAATGTGTTCTGAAAACGAAAATTAATGATTATAACTTTTTTTATATTTTCTAGTAACGCAATAGGACCACTTGTGGCCCTATGGTTGGTGTATTCAGAAGGTGTGGCGCACACTCGTGCTGAAACTCCTTTAGCGATTCTCGTCTTTGGCGGAGTCGGCATTGCGCTCGGACTGTGGCTTTGGGGTCGAAGGGTCATACGTACAGTCGGCGAGGACTTAACGAGCATTACACCTGATACGTATGTTAACAAAGCATATATACAATAATATAATTGCACAATAATACTGGAAGCAATTAGTACTATGTTTCTATCTTAAACTTTACATCATCAAGTAACTGTAGAAGCCTTAATCATCAGTGTACTTTTTGTCACGAGATGAAATATAATTGCAAATAAATTAATATCACAAAAGTACTGAATTTGGTCATAGCGAAATACGTACATAATATTATGTATACCTATGATTTTCTAATACAAAATATACTTTAACCAATTAAATGAAAGAATTTTAATCACATTCATGACCGTATATTATAATAATAGGTCTTTACCTATGAAATTGCCGTTCTGCAGTACTGGCCATTTCAAATCAATTTTATTTTTAAAACATGGAGTTTTTTTTCCAAAAGTAATCATTTGTTTATTGATTAGTGTTACATTTTCATCGCATTTCAATATTTTTTGTCATCATGGAGACGCTAAAAATTCGAGTAATTATGGAATATGAGTACGTACCATCGTGGCAGCAACGCGGCACAAGCGGCACGCAACATCAATGACGTTTACGGAGCTAACACTACAAACCAACGCACCACCTGTTCTTGATTTGCTCGTTCCGTTCTGGGAATTTCGACCTGAAAAATGAACCTCGCGGTCGTCCGAAGACTTTGGTCGACAATGACGAATTAAAGGCGATTGTGGAAGCTGATGATACACAATCTACAGCTGAATTAGCAACAGCTTTTGACGCTAGCGTCAAAACGATATTGGTCCATTTGCGTCAAATTGGCAAGGCAAAATAGCTTAACAAATGGATGCCTGGAGACGTGCCTTGCACTGTTCAACAGACACACAAATGAAGGAATTTTGAACCGCATTGTTACCTGCGATGAAGAATGGATTCTGTTTGATAACTGCAAGCGCTCAGCAAGTTGGTTGGATCCTGGTTCAGCACCTAAATAATGCTCTAAACGAAACCTTATCCCTAGAAAAGTGATGGTCACTGTTAGGTGATCTAGCGCCGGTGTGATTCATCACAGCTTCTTACTGAACAGGGTGAGTATTACTGCAGATGTGTATTGTGAAGAAGTGAACATAATGATGGAAAAGCTGACACATCTACAACCAGCATTGGTCAATCGCTCGTCTCCGCTGCTCCTGCACGACAACGCGCAACCTCATACTGAACAGCAGACGGTTTCCAAGTTGCAAGAATTGGGGTTGGAAGTTCTCCGTCATCCGCCCTACTCACCAGACCTTGCGCCTACAGACTACTACTTTTTCCAGAATTTGGATAACTCCTTGGCGGGAAAAAAATTAAATACGAGAAGCAGTACAAAATGCCTTTGAAGAATTTATTGCCTCCCGTCCAGCTGATTTCTTTAAGAAGGACATCAATAAACTGCCATTGCGTTGGGAAAGATGCATTGATTGCATGGGTGATTACTTCGATTAATACAAATAAAAAATACATGGAAAAAAATTATTCGTCCAAATTTTTTTCATACAAAACGGCAATTTCATAGGTTCAACCTAATATTAAAATTGTGAATTAATCGATATAAAAATTGCTAAGTAAAGGTAAAAAATAAAAATACTTATAATAAAATTATGATTATACATTTCCACGTTTCGTCTGTTCGACGGTAATAGTGAGAAAAAGTCGCATGGAGAGGGCATAAGGGTGGAAATCCGTTGCCTGATTCTGCGAGACAGTTATGCTCGCTAAGGAGGCGGCGGAGAGGGAGAGAGAGCAGACCACCAGGCTCCTCTCCCGCGGCCGACGAACACGGCGGCGACGGGTCGGAGACGATCTGAGGCCGCCGTAAAGGGCCTGCGGGCGACGTGACACGGGCACGTCCGTCGTCCAGCACTATAGCAGGCCCCGCAGTGACATTGTGCCGTGTGACTCCCACAGTTCGTCGTGGGGGGGTTTAACACCCGCCCCTCCCTGAGGGTTCTTCCATCTTGACCCCTCAGGCCGAAGAAGGGGCCTCTTATGAGGGGCCGACACCTGCCGGTTGAGCAGAGGTAGTGCCGTAGGCAGTTCTCCGGCCAACAGGTGTAAGGAGGCACCATGGGGTTTTAGTCCGTGCAAGTCGGACATACCCCATCCTAGCTGCCCGGCCAGGGTGGGCATCCGAAGGGATTTCCCCATGTAAAAAAAAGGGCATAACACTTTTTCCTTACGTGACGAATAGTGGTCTCTTACAAAAAACCGCAGTAAGGAAATTCTTTCCAAAAATTATGCGAGCTACGCATATTACGCTAGTTTTATTTACAATATTACGTTACTTTTAAGCTTTTTAATATTTGAATAAGGTGTGTTATTTTTCATTAGTGGGTTCACAATAGAATTGGGTGCGGCGTTAACTGTTTTGGTGGCAAGTAAGGCTGGAGTACCTGTATCGACCACGCACTGCAAGGTGGGCTCCGTCGTTTGCGTCGGATATTTTTCACAGAAATCTGTCGATTGGAGTCTGTTCCGGTATGTATTTAAGTGCAATATAGTTCTAGAGACACAGGGAAACTTTCGAAAATCTATCAGTTCATATAAAATCTATAGACTGTTATGATGCTTTCAATATAGACTTTTTCTAAATATTCATATAATCCAAGTACTACATCTATACTAATGTTATAAAGAGGTAAAGTTTGTGACGTTGTGATGTTGTGGCGTTGTAGGGGGTAATCTCAAGAACTACTGGTCCGATTTGAATAATTCTTTCAATGTTATACAGCTCATTCATCGAGAATGGTTATAGGCTATATATCATCACGCTAAGATCAATAGGAGCGGAGCACAATTGCAAAATGTCTTAAAATCGGGATGTTTTTCCTTTTGAGAACTGCTGCGTGTTAGTGTATCTATTCCACGCGAACGAAGTCGCGGGCAGGGGCTAGTATTTAATAGACCTGATTGTTAAATCTAAATATCTATCTGGATTAAATAACAAATGTTATCCGCGTATCACAATAAAACTACTGGAAAAACTATACATTTTTTTAAATTTACTTGTAAGCACTTGGGTGTCTAAAAAAATTATGGACATTTTTAAATTTGGTATAAAGTTATCAATCTAAAGGAACTACTACTATTTGTATTTTAAATGGATATTAGTGTTTAAGGAGGTATATTTTTGTTTTTTTACCTGTACGTAAAACATGTTGTTAAGAAAATAAGCAATGCAATGAAGGCACAGGTAATTAGCTATTAATGATTTCAATATGTTGCTTTGCCGTTTCAGAAATATAATTTTCGCGTGGGTGGTTACTGTACCTGTTGTAGCTGCGATAGCTGCTCTCTCGATGTTAGCTCTTGAAGCTTTCGTTGTTTAATGACGGTAATTTGTGTACCTAATATAGAAAATAAATCTAGAACGTTTGATTAAAAAAATCTAAGTTAACTTCTCCGTAATCGTTTCCTTTTAAATGAAACTACACTAATACAATAATAATAATATACTAACACAATAAAATAATCTTCGTTGCTACACATAATTTCTAAATGTGTTAGAACTTTCTAGATAATATTGTATGTATATCTAATTGTGAAATTGACTCAAAAAATAAATATATCAATGAGCGGTGTATTTGGTTACCAGTTATTTCGACATCGTTTATATGAGAAAAATATTAAAATAATAAATAGTTTGTGTTTTCCAAGACATGTTTATTTAATGCATTACTTTTATTTTATAAGTCGTAGGCAAAAATATAACTATAGCTGTGTATGTATATAATATTGATGCTATTATTATTGTATTATACAAGGTCTGAATTCTGGAGGTTTTTACTTTTAATATTGCAGCTTGGCTGATTGTGACTTTAGTGTAATTAAAAAAAAAAATCAGAGTATAACCTCCATATTTAATTTTTGTTGGGAAAAAACTTATTAAAATTGATCTGTAAAAATTAAAACAAAGCATTCTCCAGACTCTATAGTATCTCTTGTTACATAATGTATGTAGGCGTCTGAATTATGTGTGTAAAAAAATTATGAATATAAATAAACCTTGAATACTGTCAAAGATTATTAGAATACGAGTAAATATAGTTTCAATTATTACACTTGTAATAATAATATGATCTATTTAGAGCACTGATATGGTATACTCTCGCCAAACTCACTCCCTACGAAAGTAGAGTATCTAATTTAAAGGTATTGACTTACATTATACTTGCTATATTACATTTAAATTTGTCCGTTTTACAAATAGCTTGAAAACATTTTAACTACTAACAAAATAGGCAATATAACTTTACCATACTCGTTGAATAAAGATTATAGTTGACATTGACGTTGTTTAATTTTTCGCATGCTAATTGCTCTTATAAAGAGCAAACAGCTATTGCCACAATCCTGATTTACTTTGTTTGTGTGTGTGTGTGTGTGTAAAATAAGATCATGGGTGAGTTTGTCACGTTTTAAAATTAAGTAGTTAAAATAATATGTACTTTCAATATAGGTCCTAAGAGGTAATTTATGAACGCTAACTTTCAGCTACATAACTTTCCATACTTATTTTAATTGTTGCACTAAGAGGGCTTCATTTCTAAGCACAACTATCATGGACATGATAATTCATCCTAAACTTACTTTTAAGTTTGATTTTTGAGTTGTTGGCGGGATCTTATTAGGCTGTCATGTAGTGGATTTTATATTTTATTCATACTCTTGTGTTATTTGACTCCATATTTTGTAAATTTGGTGGTGTTTTACGTAATATAGTTAGTTTATTGTGCATAAGTGAAGTGAAAGGAATATAATACCATGGAGCATGACATTCTAAGATGACACCAAAACTCCCTGGAAGGTTCTAACAAGGGATCCACCATCTTGTTACAATATTGAAATAATCACACGACGCTTGTAATATTATTGTATCGTAACGTCCAATGTAAAAAAAAACATTGGCACTGGCAAGTGCATCTGCGGAGCCAAAACAAGAAAAAGAAAAATAAGGTTGATCTTGCCGCAGTGCAATTTCAATATTTTTGAGTTTTCTCTTCTCACTAAAATGCCTTAAAGAAAAAACATTGTCTTCATTTTTAAATGTTCGTGTATTTTTTATTAATATAAAAAGCACTTTAAAAATTATCTTACATTTAAGTAACATTTTTTAGTTAAATAACATTTCATTAAAGTACAGAGTCGAAACTCTGATATTGTCTATTTATGCAACATATTGGTTGGTAAGTGCACGGAGTAATCTAGCCCGTCTTGTGGCTGCAGCTTCCTTTTGTATATCTTCGCTGTTATTCGCATTTAGTTCAAGCGCTCCAGCCGCTTTAATTGCTCTTTGTCTTCGTCCGCCTTCGCCGCGGCGCGCGTGCATCGCCACCGCAACTTCCAGTAGCGTACCGTCCCATAAACAACTGTAGTACCCATCCATTGCATCCGCTGCATTATTCGTCTGTAAAATTAAAAAAACGCTCACCTAACTTCTGGGGCATTTCACGTGAAGAGGACAACGTAAAAAGGAGAGTTTCTGAAACTCGTTCCTATTCAGCCTAATTGGACTTCTTGTAGGTAAGAATGTTAATGCATAATTTTTTTTCTATCACGTTTATTTGTCAAGTTATGGGTTTTTAAAGAACAGTCACATCTGAAATTCAGATTTTTTGGAAGTAATTTTTCGAATTTAACAAATTTACAATAAAATATTAAACGCAGCGATTTATATAGAAGAATAATTGCTCTTTTTGAAAATAAGATAAAACTTGAAAAAAACTTTTTTTTTAATGTTCAAAACCGAAAGTAAATTTTTCGAAACAAAATTTTAGTAACGGCAAATTTTTTTTTCCTCAATACGTAGCCTAAAATACACATAAAATATACTATAACTTTTAAAGTTGGCACAGAATAGGTTAAGGAGATAGATCGATTAACTCCCAAAAATTTGTTGGGACATGTCGGGTTCGAATCTGCGGATATCGGATCGATATTCCACCATACAAACCACTTGACCACCGCCATTTCAACTTTCGTAACGTTCATACTAAACTCCTGTTTTTGAATTATTTCGTTCACCCGATACATTCCATAATTTAGACGATAAATAAAGCTACTCAATTTTATTTGATCAAGTGTGTATACATATTTCTAAGACTGGACAAATACAAACGTGATTCGATTGATGTTTAGAAAACCTTGGAATTATTCAGTAATGTTGCAAGCCGTCTTTTTTAGTCAATAAGAATAGCAAATTCAAATCTACATTTAAGACAAACAGGCAGAAAATCCTTTTTCTTAAGAGAAATTGGGACATAGAGGAAAAGTTATTTCTTCCAATCCAACGTTGATAATCATATATTTGCCTGTACGAAAATAATATTATTAATAATATTTTTCTATCACTTAAATTTCCTTGAACTTTTTAGTTAAACTTTTGGGTTGTACTGATTTAGTAAGAAATTTAGGCATACTGATTTAGTAAGGTTATGAGGGCATACAGATTCAGTAAGACTGTCAGGGTATACTGATTTAGTTTGCCAATTAGGACATACAAAAATTAGTAACTGAATAGTCCGTTAGGGTATATTAATTTAGTAATCCCGTTAGAGCATATTAATTTAATTAGCCGGTTATTGCATACTTGTTTATTTAACCTGATAGAGAATATTAATTTAATGAGCTTGTTAGGGCATACTGATTTAGTTAACCAGTTAGGACATACTAAAATTCGTAACTAAATAGTCCGTTAGAACATACTAATTTAGTAATCCCGTTAGAGCATACTAATTTAGTTAGCCAGATAAGGCATACTTATTTATTTAACCTGATATATATTGATCTAATGAGCTTGTTAGGGCATATTGCTTTAGTAAGCCTGTTAGAACTATTAACCGATTGATCTGGCAAGAAGGATTTGATAATACACAATGCAAGGTTACCTTCTCGGCGAAACATTTGAAAGCGGTGGCGTAGTCTGGCTCGTCGGGCAACTGGCATAGAGCAGCGGCTTGTGTCGGGGCCGACAGCGCGAGGCAACAGCGCGCCGCTCTCTTCGAGACGCTCGCCTCGTCCGGCGCGCGTTTTGAGAAGTGCCAGGAGCCGGCCGCCAGCCCGCAAAGATACCGCCCCAAAGCCGCGCCCCATCTACCCCCGGCCATTTCCACATCGCCGTATAAACGTAACCTGCAAAAACGACAAATTAATCTAAACTATAACTGGTTTCAGCATGAATGAGTCGGCTCGCTCGGGGTTGCACCACCCTCTCACAGAAAACCGACGTGTATGAATGACATACATGTATGAATTGTTAGCTTCGCTTAGGTTAGCTCAGATAAGTCGCGAATTGCATGAAACAAGCAACAGCCAACGCGAAGTGTACCCCTTTGAGCTGTATAAACATAAGATTCAAATTGTTTTGTCGGCCACTCGTTATACTAGTGTTACGTGGCACGCGCCATCGACCTAGCGTCCTTTGATAAATGCCGCTAAACACACAGCGCCTGTGTTTAGGTGAATTTTTGTATTTAATAAATAAATATTTATGTAATAAGAAAAATAAACAGTCATTATTTTATGGAACAAAGTTGTAATGCTTTATCTTTTCATTATGCCATAGCTGTTTCCTTTCGTAATCTGTTCTTTTAGGTATATAACTTATACAAAACAATTATGATGTTTCACATCTGCCAGGCGTCCCGTGACGGCATATTTTTTTTTCATTTTATTTCCATGTAATGGTAAATTTATAAAACAAATAATATATCCAAATATGTTATTATACACTACAACAATTATAACACATTATAAAGATCATATAAGTTAATAACTTTATACTCACCAAGAAGTGTTACATGGATACAGCTTCAGACTTCTCTCGAGCAGATCAGTAAGAGATTCTAAGATATATTTCACGTTATAATTATTCATATTCGATATGTTCGAAGGCCATAAGCTAGTGTACTCCACGACAAGTTCCAAAGAATTATCGTCAATCAATAAATTGTGTATTCTGGCGAGTAGGGATAGCATGACGCTGACGGCGAGCGGTTCTCTGAGGGTAGCTAAGAACTCATTGAAAGCGTTCCGAGCTTCTGCAGCCGGATTGGGAACGTCACGGGAGTGGGTTGGAAGTCCTCCTGCTGACCGCTTCACGGGCCCGCTGGATCCGTTACTAAATACTGATAATGCTGTTTAAAACATACATTGTATTAATTATAGAACCAGAGCGACCAATCCTAGCTCGGTTCTTTAAAAAACATTTTTAAATCAAAATAAACTGTTAGGTTTGCCTCATAAAATTGACATTTTTCAACATAAAATAAGTAAACACGGAAAAAATTTGACAGTAAATCTCCCGTGAAATGGCCCATATTATGTAACATCGTGTCTTATGCATATTACTTTATTTCTGGGGACTCTTGTCCGCATCTTTTTTCAGCTTTTGTTTATTTTATTAGTCTTGTTAATAATCGTTTTAAATCTGAGTAACTATTGTTATTATTACGTATGTATGTTATAATATCACAAATTACAAGAGAATTTTAACAATAAATAAAAACGACTTTTAATATTTTTTATTTTGTAACAAATTGCACCGGAATGTCTGTATGACCATAGTTAAGTATCTACCCAGTCTTCGATTATCATAGATGTACCAATATCTCAATTATTATACATTTCCTATTGTATTGTAAGGAGTTCCCTGGTATCATTTCGAAATCAAATGGCCAATGTTAATGAAGTTAAAATGGGACTCTTTTGAAAGTGTCTTTCCAATAAAAAAGAATTTTTCAAATGACGAAATTTACAGGTAACAAATATTTAAAAGAATACATTTCTCTTAAATCAAAGGGAAGCAAAAATGCAGACGGCCCATCTGATGGTAATTGGTTACCGTTGCTTATGGAAAACTGCAACACCAGGGGTATCTTTTTTTTTTTTTTTTTTTTCGAAATGTCTACGCTATTGACCCAGCAAGGTCTTAACAGCTTCACCGGACTACTAAGGCGAGCGCTTAAGGCACTCAGCCGATTTTATTGTGGCAACCAGCTCAAGGGTGCACGGCACACCTCAGCTTGGCTGTTGCCTGTTGCATGCAAAATCGCGACCTATCTTAGCTAACCTAGCTAACTATTCATATATGTATGAGTTGTTGAAACGTATATGTGTACCAAGCATACACGTCTCAACAACTCCTCCATATATTTAATATCGGAAAATTGAGAGTTTTTCAGTTCGATGAGGGAAAAAAGTAAACCCTTCCACTTTCATGTGTTAGCGTGTAGGCGTGCACGTGTGTGGCGGTGATCTTGTAGTGTTGTAGCAGTGATGTATATTTGTGTGTCACCGTATCGCGCAAGCAACGCACTCAAGGGCTCCCTACCGAGGGATCGAACCTAGGCTTGAGCCGCTGCCGTGGGAGGCCTAATCGGGTAGCCAGGGGTATCACTGTTGTGTTGATGGTCTCGAAGAGTGTGTTTAAATACAATTGAAAATACGTCTGTTTTTTTTTTAATAATATCATAGGAGGCAAACGAACAGATGGATCACCTGATGTTAATTAATCGCCACCGTCCATAGACACTTGCAACACCAGGGTAGTCGCAAATGCGTTGCCAGCCTGTGTTGTAGGGAGAGAGGTTTGGGAAAGGAAGACCAGCAACGCCAGCAACGCACTTGTGACTCCTCCGGTGTTGCAAGTGTCTATGGACGGCGGTGATCACATACCATCGGGTGACCTGTCTGTTCGTTTGCCCCCTATAATATATAAAAAAAAAAAAAAAAAGAAGGAAGGGGAAGGTAGCACTGTTACTTCATGTCGGTTCTCTGTCTGTGGGTCGGGAGGTACTACCCCGGTCGAGCCGACCCATTCATGTTGAAACCAGTTATAGCTTCAGCTTGACTGTAGCACCTAAAAATTACCTGTTTAGTATTACGGTTTGAGAAAAACGTGTGGTAAATAATTAATTGTTTCATCGCAAAACTTTTAGATAGCTAAAGTATTACTTATATATCTTACCGTAGTCCCATAGTGACCTAGGAAACTTTCTAGAAGCTTTCCCTCGTTGCAACTCAAAGCATGCCGCACACAGAGCGGCAGACAATTCCCCTGGACCCGTGGTTGCGCCCGCGCCTTCCCATTCGCATGCATTTACTAGACACGTCCAACATGCTTCAATTACCTAAAAGTATGAATATTATAAAAATTACAGCAAAATTAAAAAAATGGGATATTACTTTAATTTCGGACAACATTAAAATTTTCTGACCATATAGCGATTAAAAAGATTTACAATGTTCTAAAATTATGTGACTCTGTATCTATCACATCAGATTATAACTTAACAGAGGGAGAATAATTATATAATAAGCGTGCGCGGCTTTGCAATGTGATTTTTTTACATTTCTAATCGTTATTTTATTCTATCAAAAAATATGACTACGTGCTATGATTACTAAAACTAGTACATACTGATACCTTTACGGTTTAATAACAATTAGCGACAAACTGCGACTTCGTACGAGTTAATAATATAAAACAAGCTCATACATAAATTCACAAAGATAACCTATTCAGATTACTAGTGTATAGAAATGCAAACAACCATACAAATTGATTAAATTAAATCTTACCTGAGGTCGTGGCACAATGCTATCACCAGAATTGGCGACAGCAATACAAGCTTTACATTTGTTTGCTAAAGCTGTCAAGTTGAGTCGATGGTGTGGCCACTCGCTTAGCATCACATTAACATGCAACAACAACACTTCCCATGACAATTGGCGGCAAAGACGGTATAATACTGGATCCGTGCCTCCTCCCAACTGACTTCGAGCTTCACCTTCTAATACTGTTAGGAGAGATAAAGCGACACGTGCACAACCCGCTTCAGCACGTGCTCTTGCAGCACCTGATACTACATACCCAAAATCTTGCAAGAAACCTCTGGGTAAGGAAATTAAAGAATTCCCTAATACCCCAGCTGGTTTCCAAGTTGGGCTCAACTTCCATAGTGGCATTGATGGCGATGTGGTAGCTAGTTTCACTAAACACATGCGTACATCATCAGCAGTCGAAGCCTCGATTAGACGCTTTTTCAATTTTCCCATCTCTAATTCAGGTACAGTTTTGAATTCAAAGTCAGGAGTCTCCCAATCGTCATTCAGCAGTTCACGAGGAATATCCATATTTTCATCATCACTATTGATATGATCATTTAAAATAATGTTCAGTTGTTCATCAGATATTAATTTCTTTCTGAGATTTCCAGCTAATTCTCCAGCATATTTTTTTAAATATTCATCGATTCTATCAATTGGGAGTTTGCAATTTGATGTGGCGAGATGGAGGAAAAACATTTTTAAATTGTCCCAATCTTCTTCCGACAAGTCAGATAACAAAACTGGAGTTAAGGCCCAGAATAGTAGATCAAAGAACTTGATACCAACAGTTTTAAACTTATTCAAAAAATCTGGATGAGTTGATGGTAGACCACCTTCTAAAGCATATCTAACAGCATTTAATGCGGATACTCTGTTCAAGAGATCCCTTGCAACAGTGAACGCTCCACTTGAAGCAGATCCTTGTATGTCTAACTCTGCAACTTGCCTATGAATTATTGGAATCTCTCTTGTAATATTATCAGCTTGCAAAACAGCTATGATTCCAGTATACTGATTTGCTATAGATACTTGGAGTTTCTGTAAAAGAGATGGTTCCTCATTCAATACTTCATAACCTAAGTTCAGAGCTCTTATATAGCCTAAAATATCATCCTTTTTCATGCTTGCATAGTGGAAATCTTCCCAAGGCATAGTTTTATGTGAACCATATCCATATACTGATATTTCTCTTTCGAGTAAATTGGAATTTTCTCTACAACCTAGAATATGTTTTTTGGCCATGTCATGTTGTCCATAAAAGAAATAATTGTAGCAAAGATCGAAATGTATCTGCATAGCAAGTTCATATTGACTAATTATTATGTCACCAGCATTCCAGTTATGATGTATATCATCAGAGTCCTCAGTGAGATGGACAAAAGCTTCTTCAACTGGAATTCTTATCTTCTCAGAGTCTCGTCGCCCTGCACTCGATGTTGGTTCAAAGTAAGACAATATATCATCTAAAAATTTAATGCTCTGAATACGCGATGCTTCACACATACGTAAAATTTTTTCAAAATTTTGATTCATTGGTGTGTAAGTACTGTCTGTTTGTAATCCAGGCCTGCGAAAAGTGTAAAAATCTTATATTTTACTACTGAGATATACTTATTCCTAGACATACCATTTAAATTTCTTACATGTGAAGGAATGACATTTTTGATGTTTTAGCATACAAAGCTGCTTTTACAGGGAATCGTAGAACCCATCTGTGATATAAAGTTAATGCAAACTGCACCTGAGGTTGTTGTAGCATTTCATTTGATATTTCCTGAAAATATCGAAAATGTACTATTGAAATAGATCAAAAACATGTTGAAAAGAAATTAACACATTTATAATTTAAATACCAGTGGTGGAGTCATAAATGCACTGTCTGTGGCCATATAAACTAGGTCTTGCATGAGTTGTTGTTGAATTTGTGGTGGTAACTTTGTTTCAAATGTATCTAAAAATATAAAAAATGTTATCACTTCAAATTTTTTTTTGTTTTTGTTATCAATTTTGTATACATAGAATCATTCTATTAAATATCCCCTAGTTTGACTATGTAGAATACTGAATAGAAAACAAATACAGAAGAGAGTAACTGGCATAAAATGACACTAATTTAGAGAAAATTCCAGTTTTTTTTTTATATCACATAGAAGGTAAACGAACAGATGGGTCACCTGTTGTTAAGCGATCACTGCCGTCCACAGAGACTAGCAACCCCTGGGGAGTCACAAGTGCATTACCACCCTGTGTTTGGGGGAATGAAGAAAAAGGGACAGGGGTTAGAGGAGGGGGGAAGGGAGAGGAGAGGGGAGATAGGTCTGCTGTGTTCTGAACGAAACGCAACAATGTAAGCACTGTTATTTCACGTCGTTTTTGTGTGAGAGGGTGGTGTTACCCCGGACAAGCTGACACATTCATGCTGAAACCAATAATAGTTTCAGCATGGCCCTACCACCACCTAAAATGAAAAGACGGTCATGTCTTAAGTGTTTTGTTAATATTTTGACACTATTAGAAATCATTAACTAAAGTACAAAAGCTAAGTAAATTATTACATAAATAAAGAAATCATATACCGAGCTAACTTATATTAAGTTTTGTAGGCTTCTTTTTGTTACCTATTTTTGGAGACAGATGTTAGTGCTAGTGATAAAAATGCACTGTACCTAAATTCCAACGCAAAGAAGCTGCTACTTTAAGACCAAGAATTTTAAGAACAAGTTGTTTTCGTGTATATTGTACTGCTGGTGCTGGTGTGGTTATGGAGGGTGGACTCGGAGGCAAGTCCACATCCACCACTCTTTCACTTGTTGCCTTTGAATTACCATTTTTTGTACCAACTGACAAGAATTCTTCTATTAACTCACAAGCAGACGGCTCTGAGGAGGATATACAACAAGTTTTTAATACTCAATATAATTCCAAGTCTCTATATTAATTATTTTAATATATATTTTTGTACTTTATCTGTGTTGTTACAAAAAAGTTAAATACATATTGAATACTTGCTTTAAAAAGGTTACTTTTTAAATGCACCCCCATCGCTGAATGTTCACCATCTTGCTCTTTTATTTCACTTTGGTTAGGTTAGGTTAGATTTGCAAAAAATTGTAGTCTGGTGAAGCTGTTAAGATCTTGGTAGGTTAATAATCATTTCGAAAAAACAAGAAACTAGCAAAAAAGGATAACGCAAACTTGCCTAAGGCAACCACAGTGCGCTTAGTACGAAAACTTTTTCAAGGAAGTTATTAATACATATTCAACTTTTTTGTAATAATACCACTTAGGTTTTTGGTTACACAATCTCAATGTTAAATGACAATGTGGTCCAAGACCTTAAAAATACTAAACTTAGAGAGACTGACTTTCAAGTGTATCTGCTGGATCACATACATAGGTAACTGACAGATATCTAACTTGAGAGTGGTAGCCAGCCAGACTTATTTAAGATATACCATTAGGCTAAGTTTCCATCACTATGTTTTCTTTCAGAAAACCTCTCATTTATTGCGAACGAGGTGTCGAATCATGCTAGCTACTGAGCCATCATGGTTTTTTTTTCTATGAGTGACCTGTTCTTATTAATAATATTTAAAAAAATGTGGTAATATATGTATGTGCATATACTAGCAGTTTGGCAGATGTTGTCCTACCTTGATAATAAAAAAATCCTAAAACTCAATCGCAGCGCCACCTACCGGGTCCAATTGTGAATCTAAGCCATTTTTTAATCTACTGGAACACACACACAAAATTTCATCAAGATCGGTCCAGTCCAGGAGGAGTTCAGTGACATAAACACATACAGAAGTAATTATATAGAATATTAAAAGAGACTATGCAATCAGTCCACCTGTTAAATGGCTACTACAGCCTAATGCCAACTATATTAGCCCTTAACAGGATTGTAGCTAGGTATCGGAGAACATCACTGTGGAATCACTGGTGCCCTAAATGTTAAGTTTTTACTTACTTGATTAAAGATATATCTTATGGTGTTCTATGAATATTATATGATCTAAACACACCTTACAGTACTATAGTGATGGAATTATCTGTAGCATAGAGTCTGAAGTTAAACACTATACAAAAATAAAAATAACAAAAAATTACACCTAAATTTTGACCGGGGGCTCCAACAAAGGAGGAACACTACGAAAAAGTTGAATACAAACCTTGAAATGGAGCAAATAATTTCTACACTTATTGTAAAAGATAAAAGGATGGATGTTTCACTGAACAGATAAATATGTAGTGACAATTTGTAATCATCCAATTTTCTCAATTATATAACTAGTCAAAAATTCGTACTTATATTTTGAAATATATATTATATACACAGTAATATTATTAGCTTACGAGTTTATAAAAACATTTTTCTATCTATCTAGTTTCAAGTAGTCTATTAGTAGTCACAGAAAAAGATCCATAAGAAACAATTATTTATAGAGTGTTTCACGTTAATATTACGGGTATACTTCTGTACTTAAATTATGTATTTCTAACCTGGGTTTGGCTTGCTGAGGTGTTTTTTTAAAAGATTCGGGTCCAAAAGAAATTCAAACCACAATATTGTATCTGGAGATATAGGCACTGTGCCTGGTCTCAGTAAATCAACATCCATGGCAATTTTAAATGAGATAGATTATGATCATAATAATCTAATTGAAACAAAACAACTTCATCACAAACTTCGTATACAAAATACAAATTTACAAATGAAGTACAAAACCACAAATTATGTGCAAGAACTGTCAAGTGTCAGCCACTTGACAGTGACAGATATCCAGTGGTACCGACAGACAAAATTAAAAATCAATTTGAGTATTTGGCGGGATTTTAGTCTGTCATGTAGTGGATTTTATATTTTATTCATAATCTTGTGTTATTGGACTCTATATTTTGTAAATTTGGTGGAGTTTTACGTAATCTAGTTAGTTTATTGTGCATAAGTGAAGTGAATAGAAAATAATACCACGGAGCATGAAATTCTGAGATACCACAAAAACTCCCTAGCAGGTTCTAACAAGGGATCCACCATCTTGTTAGAATATTGACTCACACGACGCAATATTGAAGTGATTGCACGACTCTTGTAATTTTTAGCGACTACATGACGATGGCAGCAATAATCTGAAAGATTAATTGCCAAAAATAAAGTAAAAAAAAAATCAATTCATACTTTTTTTTTAACTTTATTTTTGGCAATCAATCTTTCATATTATTATTGCCATTGTCGCGTAGTCAATAATATTAAAAGCGTCGTGCAATCACTTCAATATTGCGTCGTGTGAGTCAATATTCTAACAAGATGGTGGATCCCTGATTCCAGGTAGTTTATGTGGCATCTCAGAATTTCATGCTCCGTGGTGTTATTTTCCATTCACTTCACTTATGCACAATAAACTAACTATATTACGTAAAACACCACCAAATTTAAACAATATAGAGTCAAATAACACAAGATTATGAATAAAATATAAAATCCACTATATGACAGACTAAAATCACGCCAAAAACTCCTGCCCCATTGTTGACACTACGTTGTACCCTCTTAGTAGTTTGTGATTGCCACGTGTGTTGTTGTAGTTGCAGTACACCCTTTTTTTATGTGGGGAAATCCCTTATGGATACCCACCCTCCCGGGGGACAGGATGGGCTATGTCCGACTCGCACGGACTAAAACCCCACGGTGTACCGACAGACCGTGATGTTGGGGCGGCAAGGGATCGTTCTCTGCTATTCCCCTTAAATAGCCGCCCCAACGGTCCACCCGGCGGAAGGTTGCCGCCGGGCTCCTACCTATAGAGAGGTAGCTGGGTACACGCCACCTGTCCCCCCTCGTCCGCCGGACCTATGCATTGAAGGGATAAGCCCCCCGACTACATCCCCTCAGGTCCGGCTACGGTGGCAGGAGGAGTTGGGCAAATCGCCGCCTCCTCCTGCCGGTCCTCCGTTGGCGAAGACGGCCACTGAGGGGGTCCGCCTCGCGGGCCCTCGCCGCCGCCTCCTTTTACGAGATGACATCCTCGAAGGAGGCCACTGCTCGCCACGCCTGCCTGTTGACGGGCATGGACGAGACCACGCTCGGCAGCGACAAATCCTCTCCTACCACCGCCGCCAGAGTGCGGCGCTCCACCTCCCACGCAGCACACTCAGAGAGAGTGTGCGGCGCGGTATCTTCCTCAGCGCCGCACTCAGGGCAGGCGGCGGTCGGCTCCCTTCGAGCGATCCGGTGCAGGCTCCACCCGAAACAACTGTGTCCGGTCAGCACCTGCACCAGCCTGAATGACAGGGAGCCCCATCTCCTCCCAATCCACCCCGCAGGACCGGGCGGACGGCGTCGACGGTGCCCCCTCCCGCAACTCCCGCCTTTTAACATCTATCTCCCTGGGAGGCGGAATTCGTACACGGCGGCGACCACCCCAGCTTCCAGCTCTCAGGGAAGGGAGCCGGCGAGCGTAAAGGCCGCCGCCGATGACACCGTCCGGTATGGCCGGATTGCCCTCAGTGCCACCGTACGCTGCTTACTGCGCAGAGTATACACCAGCATTCAGAATAGTTTTGTCGTTCCGTCCGATTATGATCTACAGTTGTCCGGTCTTTGCACACGCGCAAAATCGTATTCATAAGTTGCAGGTTCTCTAGAACCGAGCCCTACGTAAAATCACCGGTGCCCCACGGTACGTCCGAAATAAGAATCTTCACAGGTACCTGGAGATGCCTTCTGTCTGGGTTATATAAAATCACTCACACCTAGTTATTTAGAAAAAGCCGCGAATCATCCCAGCCCGTTAGTGGTATCCACGGCGAACTATGAACCCGTACCCAACGCTGCGCAGTATAGAAGACGACCGCGAAACATTTTTACCGACTCTCCTGATTCAAAACGAACGATCAGTACCGGTCTGTCTCTCCAAACAGAGCGTGTTCACGCTCACGCCCACGTAACCACAGATCACGCCACCGTGGTCTGGGGGTAAATTTCGCTCCCGCACGCCAGATTAGGCCCCCCTCGGCAACGGCTCAAGCCTAGGTCCGTTTCCTCGGCGTGGAGCCCTTGAGTACGCACTACCACCTACCGGGACCAATTGTTTTTCCAAACTTCTCGGGGACCCATCCAAATACATACATAGTCAATATGTGAACACCAGCAGCACCAGCTACCGGGTTCAATTGAGATAAAAACTATCCTATATACATACATATATATCTCACGTTGGATCAAGTACTCAAAGGTTAAGTAGTTTCTGAGTTCATTCGAGACAAACAGAGAGACACATATAATTTATAATAAATAGCCACCCACCCCGACTTCGCAGAGGTGCAATATTTATGTATGTAACTTTTGAACTGTTTAACACATTTTAGTAAGGCTGGTATTTTGGTATGCGTGAAAGTGCTACAGTAATATTCCCTAACATCTTAAAATCAACTGCTTATTTTGTAATTTGATTTTAATTTGTATTTAATTCATAATAACTATATACCTGTGTTATTAGTTTAAAACTTTTCAGTTCAGAATGTAGTTCTGGAAGCAATACATGTGGATTTTGTAGATTTTCGACTAGTGATAATCCAACATATAGTTGATCTTGAAAGAAACATTCTTTTCTTAAATCAGTATCAACCTTAGAGAATGTTTGTTTTTTAGACTTATTAATAGTCAGCTCAAATAAAGTTTTTATCGGAAACTAGAGCTATTTGAAACATATCGGCAAGTCTATGGGTCAGGGATGTAGCTTGAGTCGAATTTGAAGTAGGGCAGCATTGGTTACAGGTAGGGTAGAAGTAAAAAAATATTACAATAATTGATTTGCCTTCGAAGCCCGGGTTCCTAAATCAATTACCATGTATATCACTGACATCTACGTCACATAGCACTACATTTTTAAGTTATACTTCTTTTGGCGCGTTAGGGAAAAATGATGAGAGTAAATTTTTACGATGCGCGCGCAAACCGTCACGAAAAACCGACACCCTGAAGTTATTACGATTCGCGCCCACGCCGTCAAGAAAAACAGACATCCTGAAATTAGCTATAGTCAACATTTTATTTCTTTGTATTTGTTGTTTGTATTAAAACTTTCAATGTATTAAATACCTTTTTTCTATTGTTAGTTTCGTTTTTTCTACAAAAGTGGAATAAGGCGGAAGATAAAATTTTTGAAAAGATTTTTATGTTGTTATACCAAAGAAGTATAACTTCTAACGCGTGTACATAAGTACACACACACTTTTTTTAAGTTTCAAACTATGAGCAAAAAAAATTAATTATAATAATTTATCTTAGTATGTGTTATTTTTAAGGTAGGGCATTGTGATTTTAAGGTAGGGCATTGTCCCACAATGCCATCCTAGTTACGACCGGTTTGTGGGGATCATTGGAACCCGGGCTGGTAAGGATGGTCGCCACAATTTCACGTTGTCTTTCAAGTCTTATATATAAGAGGTGATAAATAAGAAGTCAAAAATAAGTGTTATATATTAAGTCCCAACACAACGAATGAACATAATTTTGAAGTACTAATTGAAAACAATCATTTTACATGTACACGTAAATTTAAACGCATCTCAGAGAATATAATCTAATAGATTATATTATAAATTGAATGTATTATTTATACATAATTACGGTAGTTTATTTCTGGTTACTATAAATGAAAAAAGTATGTAAGTCAAAGAAAATGGTAGGCAGTTCCGAATATTGAATAGTGCATAGATATCCGAAATAGATTATTAAAAGCATGTACATTCAAAATGGTTTTATATGAAGTATATACATAAAAAATAAGTAGGTATTGTTAATATACCTTTACATGGATAAAATTCCTCCGGTCAGTGAACTTGTAGGTTCATGTCATTTATATCACAAATTTTAAGACGAATAACTAATAATTGTTCAAATATTTCATTTACAAGGCTTCATCTATATGGCCTCATTATCGTTCCACTAAAGGAAAATAAGTGTACAGTAGGATTATAATTTGTTTACCTTATTTAGTAGCCTTACATAAAAAACAGTTCTTTTATAGATGCTGATGTGAGGTTACGATATAATTTTGAATAAACATCAATTATACACTGATACCTTATCAATAGTAAATTGTCCATCTAATGTGGATTACTAAAAAAAATATCTATAATATAATCCTACTACTCCACCTTTCAATTATGAGATTAATTTACTTCAGACCTTTTTGATTTTTTCATACTATATTCTCGGCGTTATCAGATTGAAATAGACGTCCCAAAAAGGTCTAACTCTTTAGGTATCTAGATTTTGTTTTCCAAGGATACTGTGGAGTTTTTGGCGGGATCTTGGAATACCATGTATTGGTATTTCTATTTCATCCATAATCTTGTGTTATTTGGCTCTATATTGTGTAATTTTGGAGGTGCTTTACGTAATATAGTTTGGATATCGTGCACAAGTGAAGTGGATCGGAAATAATACCACGGAGAATGGATTCTGACTTGCCACAAAAACTTCCAGGAAAGTTCTAACAAGATAGCCACCGTCTTGTTAGTTCATTGTAACTATATCAAGAAACTTGTAATATCGTTACTCACTTGATAATAGCAGTAATAGTTTACTAGAAGACTGGTTGCCAAAAAAATAAAAGAAGAAAAAGGATACTGAATGGAGTTTTTGGCGGGATTTTAATCTGTCATGTAGTTGATTTTATATTTTAATTAAAATCTTGTGTTATCTGACTCTACATTTTGTAAACTTGGTGGTGTTTTACATAATATAGTTAGTTTATTGTGCATAAGTGAAGTGAATGGAAAATAATACCACGGAGCATGAAATTCTGAATTACTACAAAAACTCCCTGAAAGGTTTTAAGAAGACAGCCACCGTCTTGTTAGTTCATTGAGATTATATCAAGAAACTTGTAATATCGTTACTCACTTGACAATGGCAGTAACAGTCTTCTAGAAGACTGGTTGCTAAAAGTAAAATAGTAGAAGAATATGGATATTGAATGAGAAATGATTTTGAAAAATACCGCGACTTTTATAAAATTTGTAAATACCTAACAAAATAATGCTCTAAATATAAATAAAGAATATATGTATAGATTATTAATATATTTATTGACACAAATGGTTATCTATAAGCGTGAGCGACATTCCCTACTATATTTGTTATATGTAACGTATATGTTATCAATCAATAATAGAAATGTTTACCTTCGCAGTAAGTTGTATTATGCCTGACTCAATCCATGGTTCTCGAGGTGTTATCTATATTATGATAACTAATACCTATCACGGTTTTATTTTTATCATAGTCTTCTACGCTACATCGAACGTTCCGTGTTTAATAATTACATAAAAATATTATAATGTTAATATTAGTTTATTGGCTTAAATAATAACAATTGTCACACATTTTTAGGTGTCACAGTGATTTTATCTTTATAACTTTGTGTAGTTTTCTAAATAGTGCTTAATTATTATTGGTGTGTTATTTAAAGAGAAGTAAGATATTTATTTGTATATAATATACGTATGTGTGTCTGTAGTTACTGTTTATTTGCATTAGTAGTTGTAATGTTATCGCGACCGCGTTTTATTTAAAACTAGTGACGATTCAATATAAAATTTGTCTAGTGTTGTGGTAAGAACAGAAAGATGTAAACAGCTAAATCTTAATTCGTAAAATCTAATTGTGGAATCTTTAACAGGAGTGTATTCTATATTCTTGAAAACAAAGAGCTTGTAGCTATTTTAATTTAATATTTAATTTGGTTTAAATTTAATAAACAATCAGCG
Source organism: Antheraea mylitta (assembly GCA_014332785.1). Taxonomy (NCBI): domain Eukaryota; kingdom Metazoa; phylum Arthropoda; class Insecta; order Lepidoptera; family Saturniidae; genus Antheraea; species Antheraea mylitta. The sequence continues at coordinate 4,356,042 of JACEII010000013.1, read as the reverse complement.
TATAGTAAAACTATTGAAACAAGTGAAACAAGATTTCAACTTCTAAAACACACCGTGGATTTCCGACTTGCATCATATCAGTGGCTATTTTTACATTTTTAAGACCAAATAAATAAATACATGATAAGTAGAAAATATTTTCTCGCACATGTTGCGAAACAAATAGATTATATAAAAATATACCTATGCTATTTGTCTATTTTCTTCTGCTATGACGAAGTAAAATTTCCATTGATAAATCTTTAGTAGAAGTCATCGCCACATTCCGTAACTTTTTTATTCATAAATTTCTACATTTGTAAAAATAATAGAAAACACCACTCTGTTCTCTTCTTTGCATTTTTTGTACTTATTGAACTCCAAATAATTCCTCATTCGTCGATAGAATAGCTAACAATTAATTTAACGACTAAAAGTATTTATGTATAGTTTTATATAATATTCGTATTATTTGTTAAAATATGAAAAGTTATGAGAAAACGTGTCGATGTTAATCTAAAGAACCTTGGAATTAATTAACTCCCCATATATAATCAAATATCATATTATCATATCAAAATGGACCAAATTTTATTTTTAAATTTAAAATGTAATGTATATTTGATCCATATGGATACGGTCTTATTCATTATACTTGCCTGTGACGTACGAGTGATATAAATTGCTGAGAAATTTATAGCTCTGTCCTTTCCAGTTCTATTCAAAATACGAAATATTTTCTCACTGTCCTGTTTTTTAAAACGATGAAATAATATACCAACATACATATAAACCGGGTCGATAATCCAATATTATGACCTGGTATTAATTACTCTCTTCGATATGCTGTAATTACTAAGTTACAATACATTATGCAATATGCTACTAAAAGTATATAGTATTAGTTGAATACTTATATAAGTCTTGCTCGTTAACAACTTTAAAGTTATTAAATGAAATATTTATAAATTTAAGTTTTAATATAAACTACATGATTTAATAAAATTATAGCATATACAAAAATATAATAATAACCATTTCATTTCATCGAATTATCAAATAATATATATAGTGCATATAAAATAGTGAATTACTAGCAATTAGAAATATCACAAAAATTATTATCATAATCTACATACAAAAAGGATGAATTTGGATTTTGTTTTATTTAGTATCGTTATTGTTAAAAAGATAATAATTATATGAACGTTAGTAGCTTGTGAAGATAACAACTGTGCCTTTGTAGTCCGTTCAAGCTGTTAAGACATTTCTAGGTCAATAGCGTAATCAGTACGTGAAAAAAAAATTGTTACTACCACTAATGCTCACCGCCGAGAATACTTTAAACAATAAATATGTCTTTTTTCTCGAACTACGTTTTTTTTTTTTTCGAACTGACTACGCTATTTACCTATCTATGTCTTAATAGCTGCACCAGACTACCAATAAATATGTCCTGTAAACAAGAAGACGTAACAATAAAAAAAACAGTTCTAATCAATACATATTATAAAAAATAGTCCTATTCCGCGTCTGTTTGCCTGTTCACGATAAACTAAAAACTACTGAACGGATTTCTATGCGGTTTTCACTAGTAGATAAAGTAATTAATGAAGAAGGTTAAGGTATACAGTTTGTCAAGATTTTTAGGGCGAACTAAAGAAAGTTGAACTGTTCTTTTCCTACACATATGTAAAATATACTTTATTATAATTTCAGTGGATAGCAACGCTTATCATCAAATAGGGCAGAGCACAGAAAATGCAGTATGCATCGACATGGATCTGTTTCAAGTTGGTTCAGAACCTGTTGGTTTGCGTTGTCCTCAGTGCCAAGAAGACATTATGACGCGAGCTACTTACAGAAATAACACTCTCACACATATCATAGCTGTTATTCTTGGTATATTGTTCTGGTAAGTCAATAACATTTATCTGGTATATACTAGATCGCATATTCCACGATGGAGGCTTAGGAAATGTGCAGTGTACGAAATAGTTAATCCTTTAAATCGTCAGTGTAACGTCACATAGTTGAATCTACTGGAATGTGGCATAAACTAACATAAACCTTTTTGGAATATCATACTATTCGATTATAATTAGGAGCAATGTGGTGGATAATATCCACTACATGACATTCCAATAAAATTATAATATTTTAATAATGATTTTTTGTTATTTAACCTTATATTTTGTGATATTCTTTACGTAATATAATTTGGTTGTTGTGCACAAGTGAAATGAATGGGAAATAATACCACGGAGCATGATTCTGACTTGCCCAAAAACTCTCTGGAAATTTCTAACAAGACAGCCACCATTTTGTTATGATGATGATCTTTGTTTTCTTTAGTAGATACTGATTAGCTTTTATGTTATCAATTTCTTTAAAAAAATCCTTAATAATGACAATTATGGCCGGATTTCTATCAATAAACCATCACTGGTAATATTAAACAGGCTATTTTTGTTCAAATGTTAAAATTTCATCGTCATATGTAACTGTAATGTGTGACAAAACGGTGTCTTATCTTTAGATTGCCTCTTGCGTTATTAAAATTATCAGAACGCTCAGTTTCAAAGGCTCGCCGCTGAATAAGATGCTTCATATATATGTACCTCCATAGTACGACACGGTTCAACAGTTTTTAGTGTGATAATTATTAGCTCATGTTAGCAGTGACGTGTCAATTCATTTATGTCTCATTTGTTATTGTGGCACTCTGTGGTACATATAAAGTCTTAAATAATATCTTATACCTTTAAACGAGCAATTCTTGTATATTTTTATATTTGTATATATTCAGGATCTCAGAAACGGCGTCATCTATTTCCGTGAAACTTAGTATGTAGGTAGTTTCGGGGACGATAAATCGATATAGCTAGATTTTATTCACAGGAAACTATTTTTAACAGAGTTTTCATACAATGAAAAAATATAGGTAAAATATAAAGGTAAATATCGCCGGCACTGTCAAAACAAAATAACTCAGATGGAAATCGGTTGCTTAGAAAATCCGTGTAACCTCAGTTCGAATCCGAGTGACAGTAGAAGAGATATATTTCTTTAATATTTTTTTTTGGAGAAGAATGTTAATTTTATAAGGCAAACCTAACAGTTTATTTTAATTTAAAAATATTTTTTTAAAGAACCGAGCTGGTCTCGGTCGCCAGGTACTATTAATAATTACTTTAACATTGTGTCACCTACGAAATTCTATTACTTTCTAATATAGCTATAATAACTTCAAGAGACATTTTTATCTAAACCTACCATTGAGATTTAAAAAAAATCTTTCTGCATTTTAAAGTAAATGTTTAATATTCCGCTAAAACTCCTAGGATCTCTCCTAATTCTATTCATAATAAAGTTAAAAAGTATGTTAACACTTTCAAAGCCACATTGACCATATATAACCGTCAAAAAGCTGTCTTACACTTATAATTTTATATAATTGTGAAAATTGAATATTTTTACAATATAATCTTATTTAGAAAGTGTTTTATAAAGATTTATCGGATTATTTTGTGAATATATTGTGGATAATGGATAATGAAGAATCTACGTCAACTTCTGCTCGAAAAATTAAGAGCTCGAAAAAAAACTCAAAACATTTGTCCTCGGATAGTACTTTATCTACAAGTGATCATATTAATTTATCACAATTCAGTGCACTTTTAGATAGCAAACTTGAATCAATCCGCTCAGCAATAAGAGATGATATTCACCGTAGTATCTCTAAGCTTAAAGAAGAATTTTCAGAAACAATAGAACTAATCTCTAAAGAACAAATTGACCATAAACATGAACTCGATTCAGCTATTATGAAAATTAATTCGTTGGAACTTGAAAAAACAAAACTCCAGAATAATATTTTTCGACTCTCTGGTCGTTTAAGTTCTATTGAAAAATTCTCTCGTAGTCGGAATTTAGAAATCCAGTTAATACCAGAAAAGCGCAGTGAGAACCTTATGACATTATTTATGAAATTATGTGATGAGATAAAAGTATCATTGAGTTCATCCGATATAACTTCGATTCGTCGTGTGGCAAAACAAAACCTAGCATCGTCTCGTCCACGCAATATCCTGGTCACATTAACATCTGAGCGTGTGAGAGATGTAGTGCTTTCTAGTTTCTTAAAATTCAATAAAATTAACAAATCGTCACCGCTTAGTACTAGTCATATTGGTTTTTCTGACTTCTCCAGAAGAATTTATATCGTTGAACATCTTTCTCCTGAAACTAAAGAACTTTTTGCAGCTACTCGAAAATTTACAAAGGAACGAGGCTATCGCTACGTGTGGGTAAAATATAATCGCATATATATAAGAAAAGATGATAATTCTTCTGCTATTATGATAAAAGACTCTCATTCTCTTAATAATATTATTTAAGTCTATATTATTGTAACTATTTTTTTTTTTTTATATCTTAAGTTTTTTAATTTATTTGGATTATCGCACAATATTAATATGGATATTTACTATCAAAATGTTAATCGTATTCGTTCAAAGACCACTGATATATATTTAAGCGTTTCAAATTGTAATTTTGATATGATCTGCTTTACTGAGACGAACTTGAACTGTAGTATTTATGATTCTGAGTTATTCGATGCTCGTTATAATGTTTATAGAAGGGACCGTCTATCTTCATCCTCTAAAAAATCAGATGGTGGTGGTGTGTTAATAGCTATTAAGTCTGTCTTTAATGTCTCTAGGCGTAAGTGCTGGGAGAGCATTTTTGAGGACATATGGGTAACTATAATCCTAAACAATGGTTTTCTTCTACATGTTTGTCTTTGCTATTTACCGCCTGATATTAAATATGATGACCTTAAAATATTTTACAATGGCATTCAGCAAATCATTCTTAATGGTTTATCCACAGACAATTTCTTAATAATTGGGGATTTTAATACTCCTAATTTATCATGGTGCTCATCATCGTGTAATTATCTTATACCTGGACTCTCTTTTGATCGAAAAGCTTGTTTATTATTAGAAACATTAACTATTTGTAACTTACATCAATTTAACTCTGTATACAATATTATTAATCGATTGCTTGACTTAGTTTTTTCAACTTTTTTGTATATTAATGTTAATACAGTTTCTCCACTTTCCTGTGTAGATTGTCATCACCCACCTCTTAATATAATTTTTAATGATATTCTTAATCCTAAGCGTCTTAAGTATATTAAACTAAAACGCCCCAATTTCAATAGATGTGATTATGTAAAAATTAAAACTCAGATCTCAAGTTTTAATTGGTCTAATGAACTCTTACCTTTAAATATTGATGACGCAGTTTCTTTATTTTATCAAATCATTAATAATATCATAACTGAAAATACTCCTCTGAGCAACGTCAGTAGCTATAAATTTCCTTCTTGGTTTTCCCTATTCTTAATAAAGTGTCTCAAGAACAAGAAAAAGTTTCACACTCGATATAAAAAATATCGCAATCCCCGTGATTATGAAAAATTTTCTGAACTTCGCACTAAATGTAAAAGTTTAATCTCAAATGATTATAGAAAATTTATATTGTCTGTTGAAAATGCTTTGGGTCATAATGTAAAATCTTTTTGGCGGTTTATCAAATCTCGTAAAGGATACAAAAATATGCCACAACAAATGCGATATGGTGAGTTGTCTTCATCAGATATCAAAAGTATTTGTGAATTATTTTCTAAATATTTTAGCAGTGTCTATGAAGATCATTTTTGCCCTAGTATTGATTTAAATTTTCCTATTAATACACATGCTGTTTTATCAAAAATTACTCTCCAAGGTACTAATATAAATCGTAAGCTAAAACATATTGATCCTTATAAGAGTCCCGGTCCTGATGGTATTCCTGCCAAATTTATCAATGCTTGTGCGGATGAACTTACTTTGCCCTTGACTATTATATTTAATAAATCACTAGATAATGGTATTTTTCCACATGCATGGAAACTGGCATATATTATCCCTATACACAAAGATGGTGATATTTCCAATTGTGAAAATTACAGGCCTATAAGTATAATTTCATGCATTGCTAAAGTTTTTGAATCTTTGGTATATGATTATTTTTACTTTCTAATAATCCCCTCCATTTCTGAAAAACAACATGGATTTATTAAGCATAAATCGACTGTTAGTAACTTACTTGAGTATAAAAATGCACTCTGTAAGGAATTTGCTAGAGGTGGCCAAATTGACACAATTTACACCGATTTCAAAAAAGCCTTTGATAAAGTAAATCATTTTATTCTTATTAAAAAATTAGCTCTTTATGGAATTCACGGTAATTTACTTCGTTGGGTACAATCCTATTTAAATAATAGAAGTCAACTTGTAGCCATTAAGGGTTCTACTTCCTTACCTTTTCTCATTAAGTCAGGTGTGCCTCAAGGCTCTCACCTTGGCCCATTATTCTTCATTGTTTTTATAAACGACTTGATTATTCAACTTTCTTGTGAATCATTACTTTATGCAGACGATCTCAAAGTGTTTAAATCCATTAGTTCTACTTCTGATTGCTTCTTTCTACAACAAGATCTTGACACTATATCCCGTTGGTGTATAGATAACTTTATGTACCTTAATGTTGACAAATGTTTTGTTATTTCGTTTACCAATAAGAGATATAAAATTTCCTATCCTTACATAATTGACAATCAATTACTAGCAAGAAAATCTTTGGCGAAAGATTTAGGCGTCTTATTTGATGATAAATTATCATTTAGAGAACATTACCATGACATCACTAGTAGAGCTTTTAGAATTTTAGGTTTCATAACTAGATCATCCTTATCTTTTAAAAACCCTAACAGTCTTGTCATCCTATTTAACAGTTTAGTTCGTAGTATCGTCGAGTATGCATCTGTAGTTTGGTCACCCTGTTACACCACACATTCTAAATCTATTGAGGCAGTTCAAAGAAAATTTTCTAAAATTCTATGTCTCAGGTATGGTCATGCTCGCAGTGTCTCTTCTTACTGTGACAGATTAAATAAATATAACATTATACCATTACATGTTCGTAGAATTCAACATGATCTAGTATTTCTTCATAAATTGCTGCACAATTATATTTCATCTCCTTCCTTGCTAGAGTCTCTTAATTTTAACACCAATTTTAATTATCGTTTTCCTAAAACATTTATTCTTAAAACTTATATGAATAATACTTCTTACTTCAACCCAATTGTACGTATGACTCGTATATATAATGAGCTTGCAAGCAAACACATTTCATTAGACATATTTGACCATCGGGCATTCAAATTCAAAAAAACAGTTAAACACATTTTATATCCATGACCATCTCAACGACAGTTTCTATATTATATTTTAATTTTCACTATTTATGTTTGCCAACCTGTTATGTGGTAATTTTAGTTTTAATAATTTGAATTCATTTGAACTTTTTCGTTTATTCTTTTATATATAGTTTTTTTTAATCCAATGTTTCTAAAATATTAAAACAATTATTATTTCCTTTATTATTATGATTAGTGTAAGTTATTTTTTATGTGATAAAGCGTTTTAGGTCTTCAATTTAGTTTATTTTCTATTATTATTGCTATTGTATTGTTATTTTTGATTGTTGACTGTTGCTTTATCCATATGTAAATAAATAAATAAATAAATAAATAACCGGCGACAGATTGTGTTGCGACACGGCGCGGCGGGTTGGTTTCATGACCGTGGACTTAACTATACGCGTACAGCAGCGCAGGGGTTAATAGCTACTGCAACATAAGCTAGTATGACGTAACCCTCTTGCTGTCTCCTGGCAGTGGGAGGGTATTCCCTCATCCATGCAGGATTTTCCACTTGGTTAAAAAAAAATAAACGCCACTCTTCTCCCCAAGATTGCGAACGTATTTTATGCACGGCCTAAAACTACACCGATCTTAGGGTGTAGTTCAAATTGATTTTATGTTATACCAATTAATTATATTATTATGATACATTTACATATTTATCTATCAGATACACGAATTGTTAAGTACTGGTGAGATTCAAATCCACCGCTATACGATATTGCAATTCTCGAGTGATATCTGTTAATATTTAGTGAGCAAACAAGTTTCAGTATACTTCCTATATTCACATACTATCATACATTGTTACATATAATTTTTATCAGATGAGATAACCGTTGTTTGTGTGTATTTTATAAATATAACTAGTCACCTACCCCAGTTTCGCACAGGTGCAATTAAAATAGCTTAATAAATAACACATAATATTTTTTATAAAGAAATATAAATGGTAACTGTGGGTTATCTTTTGGAGATAAATATATACCATTGCAGACTTATTTATCGATCATTTTAAGATATACAATAATCCATAGTATATTAACGTGATCTATCTCGTAAGGTTTAGCCAGCGTTTGCGATTTAAACGCACAAAAATATGGTCGATACGACATCACATTACAAATCTTTGAATTTGTCCGGTTTTTAACTGACTTTAAAAAAAGGAGGAGGTTCTCAATTCGTCTGTATTTTTTTCTGTACTGTCTATTATACATTGTATATACATTTTTAACTTTCCTCTTGAATCATTTTATCTATTGCTGAACTAACTTCATTAGATAAGAAGGTAAAAAATAAGAGGTGGTTCGTGTTTGTATAAATTACGTTTTTCAAATACTATTTTAAAATCTATACTAATATTATAAAGCTGAAGAGTTTGTTTGTTTGTTTGGTTGAACGCGCTAATCTCAAGAACTACCGGTCCGATTTGAAAGTTTCTTTTAGTGTTAGATAGATCATTTATCGAGGATGGCTATAGGCTACATATCATCACGTTAAAACCAATAGGAGCTGAGCATGCAATGAAGAATGTCTCAAAATCGGGCAATCTTTGAAGCTTCCGCTGAGTGTTAATGTCAGTATTATATGCGTTGCCATGGTAACGCGATAACATTCTATCGCAAATATTTTCATGGTTTATTTTGTGTTCCTACTCAAAAAGTTTATTCATCGTTAGTGTTGTTTCCAATTTTTAACTATACGTGGTACGTTTATATCGCAAGCATTTTCAAAGTTTATTTTGTGTTGTTATTCAAATACTTTAGTAGTAATAATATTCGTCCAATAAGACTGGCGAAGTAATTGATCCATACTGCCATTTCTGAAGTTGTCAATATAGATAGTTATTATGTATTCTTTAGCCAGTTTTCTTTTATGTTCAAGTTAATGAAAAGGTATAAGCGCGAAATCTCTATATAATATTTCGTAAATTTTTATCTTCTCAATTTCCAAGACCACAGAATTCATGCGTCGTGGTATTATTTTTCATTCATTTCACTTATGTACAATACACGAATCATATTACATAAAACACCGCCAATTTCACATACCTAATATAGAGTCAAGTAACACAAGATTATGAATAAAATATAAAATCCACTGCATGACAGACTGAAATCCCGCCAAAAACTCCTCAAAATGTTTATTGTACGTTAGTTTTGTTCCCAATTTTTGATTTGTGATAAATTACGTATTATAAGAATAAAGTGTGTATATGTAATATTCAAAATAAATACTGCTGCTATGCTATGCGGTGCTATAAATATCTATATTATTTTTATTCCGTCGATATGTCTGTTTGTTTATTTGTTCCGAGTAATCTCTAAAACGGCTGGACCTATTTGAATGTTTTTTTTCCTAAAAATGATTGCGCTATTGACCTAGCAAGGTTTTAACAGCTTCACCGGACTACAAGAAATATTTGAACGGGAATTTTACGGGCAAATAACTAACTAATTAGCTGTTTTATTTTAAGCTAGCGGGTTCAGCAGACGATACCCCTGATAATAAGACAAACTATACCTAAAACTTGCCCGAGAATCATTTTATATATTGGTAAAAATGGCATAAAGATACGTTTTTGATCTTATCGCGAAGAGACGTATAGACAGACGTGGAACACGACTCTGTTGACACTATGTTGTGATGAACTGTTATCCGTGCATTCGTATGTGTGAAAATGACCAAAAATATGTTGTTCAATGTAAACATGCGCGTGTGACGTACAATGTACTGGACTTCAAGAATATATATAATTGAAAGTCATATGTTTATATGTGATTTAAATTATAGCAAGGTATATTAATAACTTGATTATATCAACAGTATGGACATATTATATATATATATATAATAAAAGATTTAACACATATTGTTCGATAATGTATAGCTTAACATTTTCATTACTTTCTTATATAGTGTAAGTGAGCACTCAGGGTGATACATAGATAGTAGTTTAAAGTTCCAGCTATGTGGCTTATGATAAATGCCATCCCATTCGATACACTGTTAGTATTCACATATGTAAGGTACATGTCACCTGTTACAGTATATGATGTGCGTGTCGTACTTACAAATATTTTTGAGAGAGTATTTCTGTAATTTACACATTTAATCATAATTTTACATTTATTTAATATACTTAAAAAACGCGTGCGAAGCCGCGGGTAACAGTTAGTAATCATATATATTGTTTGGATAATAATATAATGTTTTGTTGTAGGTGGTTGTGTTGCTGCATAATACCCTACGTTTCGAAGCGATGGAAAAACGTCGAACATCATTGTCCAAATTGTCACAGATTTTTAGGGGTTTATACGAAAACTACAGTATTGTAAATATAAATTAACTATAGGATTACAGTCTTCGCCATACTTTTTGGCCGTTCTGAATATAGTCGTTAGTTTGATCATGCTTTGAGCATGTTTGAGCTTGCTCATAATATAATCAAGAGTTTAATACGAAACAAAGTTAAAATATTGTTATTTTTTATATCATATAGGAGGCAATCGAACATGCGGGTCACCTGTTGTTAAACGATCACCGCCGTCCATAGACACTCACGCCTAAGATTTGAGCGATCAACCAAACAAACAAACCCTCCAGCTTTATAATATAGTATAGATTTAGATTGGAATTGCTAACTGTAAGAATAACACGTCTCTTAATCAGTCACTTCATGAAATAAAAAAAAAAACAATGTATTATTTGCTTTATTTATTTAAGTACCAAAAATTATAAACTGTTATATCTTATATTGTATAAAATGAAATTTGTATGAACTTTTAAACCTAGTTTACATTCTTCACCTTAACGTAATGAATATGTATTAGTTATTTTTTATATAATATATAACAATAATCACACAATATAAGGTAATAATAAAGAATTCATATTAGTAAATTTTTAAGTATCACAGAAATTGAAATAATTTAAATAGATTTCGGTATTTTCTTATACAAGGCCAAATTACAATTGTAAATTTTATGTACACAACAAGACCGTAATACGTTAAATAAACTATACATAATGATATGTCTTAATTACTAATCATCATGAAGTATCTTTAGCTAATGAATAATTTAAAATTTACTGGCTGCGACTTTAAAAAAATTATGAATTTTAATTTGAAAAATTACATAAGTCGATTCTTTCTGACGTACAAACTAACAGTGAACTATAGGGAAGTATAATTATGAGTTTCAACTTTAATAAAAATATGTTTTGAGGAATAGTAGTTTAAGCATATTAGGTACTCAATTATAATCAGGAAGGTGTATAAGAGCCGAGGAATGCTTTGCACTGAGGGCAATAATGATTGGCAGTTTTACACGATCTCATGCAGTAAGGAAAGAGGCAACCACAGCAGCAACTGTAAGTAAAAATGAGAATAATTAGTAGGTTTGTATGTCACAAACCTGACTTACCAAATTGGGATTATACGCAATGTTATGAACACTTTTCCTCATTATAACAATAGTAGGTACTATTTAAAGTATATAACTTGTTAATCGAAGCTTTTATACAAGTTGTGTATTTTCATATTCCGATTAATATTATTTGGGTTGAAATTTAGTGTTTTGTTTATTACAAAACTAGCCGTTCCCGCCCGCTTCGTCGGGCGAATGACATTATAATGATATTTACATTATGAGCTAGAAAACAAATGAACCAAGGATAAATGCCTGTCTTTTGTTTTACGGGAGCAAATAAATTAATAAATTTAGATAATTATTATTTAGATAATTTATCTCAAAACGATTTTTTTTGTCTCGTCAATTGAATATTATTATGTTACAGAAGTGCGTTAAAAACGACTGCGGGGAAAATACGCAGTATACTACGCTTTTTTTAAATCATATAGGAGCCAAATGAACAGGCGAGTCACCTGATGTTAAGCGATCGCCACCGTCCATAGACACAAGCGATAAGGGTGGATGGGAGAGGATGGGAAATGTACCTCCAGCGCTCTCAGTGACCGAACGAAATGCAACAATGCAAGTACTGTTACTTTACGTCGGTTTTCTGTGAGAGGGTGGTACTAACGCGGTCGAGCCGACCCATTCATGCTAAAACCAATAATAGCTTCAGTGTGGTTCTACCACCTTTGCGCGTGCTATCGTTAGCAATCTATTGAACGTAATACAGTTGAATTAGTTTTATAATGAATATAACAATTTAATATTGCTTCTCTAAACCGATTCATAAAAGAAAGAAATTTGTATAGCAATCTACTTCAGTTGGCCCTCACAACATATGCCGAAGATATGCATATTCTGTCTTTGCGTGCCACAAGTATTATAGTAATATTTTTACTAGCTACTGTTGCTTGGGTAACAAATTAGTTTATTGTAAATAATTAAACCTTCAATCATATTTAAGATATCACATATCCGGTATAAAATTTTATTAATTATGATCGTATATTTGAATGGAGGAACAATAATAATAAATTTCTATAAATAAATAATGATAAATCTAACCTGGAGATAACACAAAGAGCGGCAGATATGATGTGTGTTCGATTGTTCGGCACGTAATCCACTGTGGTGACGACAGTTTTGTTGCACGTTTGACACGTAGTACCTGTCGGTCCGGGACCTAATTTCCCTGGTGGTCGGGAAACCGTTGAAGTCGATGTGATGACTGTTGTACGCGGTGAAGGGTTCGGAGGGATCACCAGACCGGGCGGTGGCGGCGGATTATCACCGAAGTATGATGGCGGCGGTGCCGGATTTGAAATTGTTTGTTCATACGGCGGCGGTAAACCCATTTTATTTTCCACTGAAACGAACAATTATGAACGATTAAAAATACACCTACCATTGCGTAAATCGTTTAATTACTCATTAATACATACTAAGCATAATCCACTTCGATACTGGATATGGACTTGAAGTAATAATAATATATGTATACTGTAGATGTTAGGTATGTCGGAGTAACGTTAAGGAGGCAATTATAAAAGTATGACGTGAATCATATATGATGTCATTTTAATCATTTTACTGATCAGTCACTCAAAACCAATCGAGTATCAACAATAAAACCGTTTACCTTAGACATAAGTAGTACAGTACAGTCACAGTATAAATATTAGAGATAGTACGGAAAATACCTACAGACGCTCGAAAACGGCAGACTCACACAAAAGTGCGCACCGACAAGAGGTTTTAAACGGTATTCTATGGACAGCACCACGGAAACCGCTTAGGGGTCTCGTAGATGCGCATATTTGTGTGAGTGTGCTGTTAAGAGCGTTTATAGGTAGTTTCCATACTGTCTCTAATATGTATACTGTGTAACAGTTACCGTATAATAATATAGTTACTTTAGAGGTGTGAACGGTCGGATGCACCGCGTGAGAATGTATTTTGAATCTGACACGTCGGCTAAACTTAACTAACCAAGTTCGAAAAATAAGGGAAAATAATAAAACACTTTCACCAAGTGTTTCTGTGTGCTGAACTAAGAGAATTTTTTCAGTGTTATCGTATCGTGCTAACAGTATGCCCGAGGGTTTTAATCCGGTGGATTGTACCTAAATTAGAACATAAATCCTCATTCCTTTTCCGCTCCGCTTTTAATAGACGTGCTTCATTATATAAGGCAAGACGGTCGGCGGCTTCATTTCTGTCGATACACAAATACTTTTTGGCGGTGGACGGAACCTTTGCCCCGACATGTAGAGTATAATCTTGAATAACATATGCTATATACTCATAAACAGGGCCTTTTTGTGGGGGCACGCGGAGACACCCAGTGCCCTCAAAGGGATTTTCAAATATATCGAAAAATAACCATAAAATCTGAGAAAAAAATGAAAGTGTTTGAAAAAAAAAAAAAAAAACAATGTATGTTGTTATAAACTCCAACACTGCTTGATCGATTATCAGTAAATTACTAAATTAAGTGAACATTTTTATGATACCAATTTTACTATAATATCTCACCAATAGGTGGCGCTGAAGAGCACTAACTTCTATACTGAACATGGAGCATATTTATACCATACTAATTTTGCTATATCTCAATTATTTATTGCAACAAATAAGTATTAAAAACAAATAATAATAGTAACAAGTAAAAACGCTGCATATCGCGATTACAGCTAGTTGTTTTTAATACAGCTATGGAAATTGTATTATTTACATACAAAACACAAATCGTTAACTATGTATTACTGGTTTGTTATGTATATATAAAGAAACAATAAATTAATATTCATGACAAAGACGGTAAGTTTTTAGCTGGATTTTGGCCTGTCATGTTGTGGATTTTAAATTTTATTCATAACCTTGTGTTATTTCATTCTAAATTTTGTAAAATTGGTGTTATTTCACGTAAAACAGATCGGTTATTGTACATAAGTGAAGTGAATGGAAAATAATACCACGAAAATTCTGAGATGACAGAAAAACTCCCTGAAAAGATATAACAAGGGAGCCACCGTCTTCTTGGAACGTTGAAATAATCACACGACACTTATTGTGTAAAATGTATTGTAATCTCCATTTAAACAAAACACTGACATTGGCAAATGCTTCCGTGGAGCCAAAACAAGAAAAATAAGAAGACGGTAATTTATTTGTAAACGATTTACATTTTTATTTAACTATGAATATATATTCGCAGTATGTTTTGTAGATTCGCGAATGTACTAGGGTTGTCTTTGTTAGGCTGAAAAACAATGATCTCATTCTCGCCAGTTTATACAATATTACCCGTTAGCGAGTATGTATGTATGTAATTTGCTAATTAATGTAATTTGCTTTAGAAATAGTATATTTTCTACATTATACCAATGTCAGTTTCTTGAGTTTAATGACTGAGTGTATGTCTCTGTTCAGTATGTATGCTACTTTGCACTTATAATATAACATTATAAATTTTATGATGCAGACATATCATGATAATAATGAGAGTTCTGTTTAAGCCGTAAATACAAGTGTAATTATTACTCATACATGAATAATAAATAGTGACGTAGTTATGTATAACTATTTATTTAAGGAATTTGATGTAATCCCGATTGTTAGCGGCTGTTGAAATCACAAGTCGTGATATTCAGGGCGTGACAATGCAAGGTTTTACGTTTAACCGAAAGTAATAATGCAGTTACGATTTGTTTACTGTCATAATTTTATTTTTTATTGGCATTAACTTGTAAGGCATAGTTTTATAATAAACAACGGTTGAAATCCTATGTTCTTAAGTTCCTAAGTTGAGAAACTGTAACTTATTTCTTTTTTTTTAAACTGACTATGCTATTGGCCTTGCAAAGAATTTACAGCTTCACTGGACTACACATTATTTCTGATGAAGGATTTAAATACGTACGTGCAATTATTATTTATTTTTGGGTGATGTTTTTTCCTTTATAAAAGGAAGGGAAGGTGGGCCTCCGGCGCTCTCACTGACCGAACGAAACGCAACAATGCAAGATACTGATACTTCTCGTCGGTTTTCTGTGAGAGGGTGGTTCTACCCCGAGCAAGCCAACCCATTCATGCGGAAACCAGTAATAGCTTCATCGTGGCTCTACCACCTACAAAACGTTCTATAAGTAATAATATAGTTAGTTTAAGTTTAACATCTGAGACTTGGGCGTCTACCGTAGTGTTCTAGAGGAACAGAATTCGGATACTTCAAGAATTCCTCATTGGTCGTTTAGGTTCTCTATCTAATTACTCTTAATACTCTTAATTTGGTTTTATGATTAGTTATAAATAGATATAGGTTATGATGGAGCAGATATATTGATAATAATAGACCCTAAATAAATGTTTTCCTACCTTTTTAAACCTTCGTCAGTAGATTTCATTATATACATTACATTAATAATACATTGTTTAAACGCATCGTAATTTTTCATATTACTAAGCGTTTTAGTGGCTCGGACCGCGTTTGTTATTATTTGTTGTAATAATGAGGTTAGTATAGAAAATTAGTTAGTGGGAAAATATTCTGTGCTCAGATATCATACCAATTTTCAAGACGACTGTTAAACGATAGAGGAATTGACGCACTGCAGTCTTATAGCGATTTGTTGTAAAACCTATAGCATAAAATTCTTTCCCAGGAATAAATCCTTAGGTGTGCCATGTTCATGGTGATCATTCAAACGGTATAGGAATTTATTGAGTTTATTTATTAATATCTATTTATATGTGCATACAACTATAAAATAATTGTTAGGTTGTTTTTAATAAAGTTTCTAGATATTAAAATAGATGTAACATTATGTATCTACCTGGACTTTATTGGCCGCTTTCACAGCCCACATGAAGAATTAATATCGATCTGCAAATGTTCTGTGACAGAACGAAACACGTGTTATCGATTTTGTGAAGAAGAGTTAATATCGATCTGAAAATGCTCTATGACAGAGCGAAATACATGTAATGGATTTAGTTAAGTAGAGTTCACATAGATCTGACAATGCTTTGTGACGCAGCGAAACACGTTTAATCGATTTGGTTAAGAAGAGTTCACCTAAATCTGACAATGATACTTGACGCAGCGAAACACGTGTAATCGATTTTTATTAAGAAGAGTCCACATCGATCTGAGAATGTTTCGTGACGGAGCGAAATACGTAATCGATTGCGAGAGACGTGGCAGCGGCCAATCAATTCCAGGCGGAAGTGCAAAGTAACGTCCACTCCAATATTAAATGATGGATTTCTAAAAAATAAACAGATTCAGCAATAAAATAAAGCTTTCTAAACATTGCTATTAACAAAATCATTCATTTTATACCTAAATACTTATTGCAAGGCTTTTTTGTACACAATACTTAATCGAATTGGATACCGTATCCAACTATTATTATTAATTATTAGCTGATACCCGCGACATCG
This sequence comes from Antheraea mylitta, assembly GCA_014332785.1. Classification (NCBI taxonomy): domain Eukaryota; kingdom Metazoa; phylum Arthropoda; class Insecta; order Lepidoptera; family Saturniidae; genus Antheraea; species Antheraea mylitta. The sequence continues at coordinate 4,338,876 of JACEII010000013.1, read as the reverse complement.
TTATTGTGAAAATAATTTTGTTATTTTATCTAAACTACATGTTTTTATGTGTAATTATTTCCCTTCAAACCATTTGCTGAATGTAAATTATCTTTATTAATATTTGTCATTACCGTTTACTCCTCCAGTGGTGGAGCGGAATGGGACACACTTCTATTTATTCGTAAATTCTCATAAAAATAGGTTCAGATGTTTCGGAAATTAGTTAGGACAAATAACAGACCCTGATAAATTTATTATATATATTAGAAATTCTAACAAAATTTAGTTAAAATTAATAACAAAACGAGTTAAACTTTTTATTTAGCTTGGTCACGCAAAAGCGGCCATTATAATTTGGAGATACCATTTAGATTTACAAGTATATATTGACTATTAAATATTGAATAATATTTAAGGTTTCGGGTAATATATAACAACTTAATTTATTGGAAGTCATTTTGTGTTTACTAAATTTACTTATTAGTTCCAATGTAAGTAAATAGAAGTCTTCTAAAATGTATCAACTAAAGACCATACAGGGTATAGAAATGAATACCTCATGTGTTTTTGGGTGAGTTTGGATGTGATTTTTAAATTAACAGATTTCAATAGAATTTTCTTTAAACTATAACTTGTTTATTAATCTAGTAGTGACCTACTATTACTTCATTCTCGCCTACCGTTGAGTAATAACTATGTATAATTAATTATTTTTTTAAAATATATCGCAATTTCGAGTTAACTATCTCAAACTACCAGCTGACAACTACGTAATACGTATTTGGCACTTTTGTGAACAGCTGGCAGAATCCAGCTGAAAAAACTATGTTACGTAGAATAAAAATGAAACGAAACCAAAATATAATAAAAATACCCTTCATTTTCTAAAGAAATAATGGTGTTGTCAATTTCGTATAATAAATACTTAATAATATTTGGCGAGTCCAAGTGTTTTGAAGGCCCAGAAGAGTTGACTCGGTATATTTACATGGAAATATATTGTTCGACAAATATGTAAACAGACATATATTTTTGCCTTTTAACATTAAAAACCTGTTTACTCACTTGTTGCGTCCATTATAAATGATGAAATTTAACCTTCGTATAATTTGTTAATCCGTTAATAAATACACGAAGCACATGACACTTCACAAACTTGCAATATTAGCTTTATTGAATATATTCCAATATTGTTCATAGGTTTTGATTCGAAACAAAGGAAAATACCGACGTAAATAAATAAAATAATTGGATGTACGTAGCGATCTCGCTCCGTTTAAGTTGTCAGTGAATGCACTCTGAGAGTGCGCAGAGGCATATTGCGTCACGCGTGTGGAAGCGAGACCGCTTGCACAGTTGCCTGTTTTACGACAGAGAGGTACGACGCAGCCAGTAACTTGTCTGTTACGTTGTACATACTATACCTATCAAGTTATTCACTTACCGCCTAACCAACTATAATAGCAATTAGTGCGCACTATCATTATCTAGGAAGGAATTAGAGCAAAACACAAACGATATCCCATGAACTAAAGTTTAAGTTGAGAAACAGCCGTACGTATGTACCTTGTTCTCCGTGTTATTGTCTAGGAGGTAGCATCGTTGACACCAAATGGATCGTAAAACTTTTATGGGACTACTTACTTATTCATAACACCGTCATCGTGGGTGGGCTTTTAAACTTGTCTCTATAACAAAGTACTAACTTCTGTGCCAAGTGTTTAGGGATTTTAAAGTATCTTATGTAAACAAATTAAAAGAAATAGAATAAAAATAGTATATAGGGTTCATACAACTGGTATTGTGAGTTCTCTTTGTGCTTTTACTTTTAAGTAGTGTACCAGATTTTTCAAATTATCCGCCTACAATATAACCGATACTGCCATCTATACAAATTTATTGTCATAACTACTGCTGAGGTTTTTGAAGAGAGATTTAACACTAAGAGAAAATGATCTGCACCGTAAGAGGGCAGATCGTCTATGGGGCGGGAACTAGGGGTGCGCGCGCATTGTTATATAACGAAAATGGAGGCTTTTAGGGCGCGCGCATCGGATGGTGCGGGGCGCGGGGCGATCGATGTGCGCCCGGGGGGAGTCAGTCGAGCGGCGAGCGAGCGACATGGCGGCGCGACCACCCCGCGCGGCGGCCCCGCGGCCCGGGCCGCGCGAGTAGGTCGCCATGCGCGATGCGGTATGAGGCAGCGCCGCGCCCGGCGGGCCGGCCCCCGCTAGCGGCGCCGCCCCCGCCATGCGAGCGCCGCCGCTGCTGCTGCTGCTGATGGCGGCCGCGGGCCTGGCCGTGAGTCCGCTCGCGCGCCTCAACCCCTGGCTGAGCGCGTGCGACCTGGAGGAAGAGGGCGCGGGCGGCGTGCGCGAGTGCGGGGGCGCGGCGTGCGGCGGCAGCGGCGGCGCGCCCGAAGCGTTCACCAAGCGCGACGTGCCGTACCTGTGCGCGCTCGAGCCTTCTGAACGTGCCCGTCGCCTCACCAATTTGCGGTTGCGCGCCTGCTGCGAGCGCTCGCCCGCCTCCGTGCTGAACCCGATCGCGCGCACTGACGTGCTCTCTGGCGGGGACCCTTGTGAGCGCACGCTCTACGAAATTTTAGGGTTAGACGCGATGGTGACGCAGGTTCATTGCGATTTTGTCGACATCCTTACTCGCTACGACTGTGATCAGTCCTACTCCGTACACACGTGTAACGAGTGCCAGGTGAGTGAGTGACACTTTGAGATGTCAACTTAAAATCCAATTATAAAGGGCATTTATATTGTATAGTTCTTCTGTGGATAATTAGCATACAATAAGGATACATATTCAGTTGCTGGATATGTAAAACAGTGGGATTTTATGAAGAAATAGTAAAGGTTTGTTATGCATAACCATACCTGTCAATGATCAGTGGCTTTAGATTTTCAGCATATAAGCAAATGATGGAATTTATTTCTGTTTCAAAATATTGAAAAACTTATTAAATATCTATAGACACATGGGTGCGCTGTGTGACTCGAATTTGTGGTTGAGTAGTTACTTGTGTGTATCGATCCACTAAGAAGCACATTTTTAACCTATACTGATTTTGTAATGAATTAAAAGCGAGAGCAAGGTGGCACAGAGGTGCCAAGTTGATTGTTTGTCGATTTATTCTTATGTAGTGCAATGCGGATGACAGGCTAGTACTACGTACGACGCAGCGTGGCCCGTAACTCACTATAAACGTATTTAGTCTATAAAATTTAGACTATACTTTCAATTATGTATGTATAGACAAAATAATGTAATATATCATTACTACATATTATAAAACACAATCCTCCGCCACGTTTGTTTGTCTGTCTGTTCGCGATAACCTCAAAAACTTTGGAAGGGATTTTAAGGCGTGTTTCACTAAAAGAAAGAGTTCAAATGATTCGCGACAAAGATTTAGGCTTACATCTTCTAATATAAGAAACTAGCGGGAGAGGAAGACGTTGTCCCACCCTGATTAAAAAAAAACTTGGCAAATCATATATCAAAACGTTTCTCGTGGATCTCTTTATCCGCTGGTGAAAACCGCATGGTAATTCGTTCAGTAGCTTTTGAGTTTATCGTGAACAAACAAACAAACAGACGCGTTAGGGGCTTTGCTTTATAGTATGTAATGATGTAAGTAAAATCAAAATATACGTAACTTTATATAGTGTAACAGAAATAAGGCTAAAAACTAACCTGCTAGTTTCCATATGCAGTGATATTTTGCCAAATAAATTTAATAATTATTACAAGGCGTTGACGAAAGTACTCGTATTGTATTGCACACACACACACCTCAGAATTTATAATCGTAATGTAGGAAATATCTTACTCGTAATTTGGACCCACATATTTCGCGGATGCCCTATCCCTCATTCATCATTGATTGAAGAAAAATTTTTACTAAAACAGTCACAATTAACGAGGTCACATCGGGTATATGACATTTTATTTTTAACCAAACGAATGTCCTGTGAATTGTGTTGCACTTCATAATACGTCTTCGTAGCCTTCGTAGCAATGCTTCGGGTCGTAGCGAACAATAAAAGCCCTAAACGACTGCAGTCGATATGTCTGCATTCCATTGGGATTAGAATATGTATTCCATTATACTACCGTATTTTACCAAAATACCTTTTTTATCTTCCTTATTATTGTAAATTATAAAAGACAAAGTAATCTATAAGTGTTTATTTATTTATTTAACATATAGAATCAACAACAGTAACATAAAATAAAAAACTAAAAAACATACATGCGAATACTTAAAAATTATTTATGTCACTATTTACAGTTGACTACAGCATTTATGAATAAAAGATACGATGCGGAAGACAATAAAAGTAAAAGAAACAATTATGAAAAAAAAATTAGGAAGATAATAAAATAAAACAATTCGATAATCTATAACTTAAAAATTAAGGAAAAAAGTTCCTGCAGAAATTAATTAAATAAAAAACTAATTTTAGATCTGAAATTAGATAGGGAATTACTGAATAAGTCTATGGTGTGATCTTTTTTAACAAGGTCGTTATATTGTCGAGAAAGTCTGGGAACGATGGAGAAATGACCTAAATTGGTTCTGTAGCTTTTGTGACCAAATAAAGAGACAGGAAATGTAGGTAGTCTGGAAGGCACATTAATAATAAATCGATTCAAAAATTCTGAATTATCAATGTGGTTATTGAAAAGTTTGTATAAAAAGGTCATGTTCAGCATAATTCTTCTATTGTACAAAGATTTCAGTTTAACTTCTTTCAGTCACTTATCATACGGAGCAAATTTTATAGAACCTGACAAACAAGCTATAGTAAAACGTCTTTGAATATTTTCGATACGGTCTATGTAAAGTTGATAATGAGGGCACCAGACAGTGCTACAATATTCAAAGTGGCTTCTTACAAGCATGCTGTATAGAAGTATCTTGATGAATTTGTTTCTAAAAAGCTTACTGTTTCTAAGAATGAAACCTAAAATTTTACGTGAAGATAAACAAATGTTATTAATATGAATATCAAACTTTAAATGATTGTCGAAGATGACACCAAGGTCCCTAATATATGTAACTTCTTGAATAGGAATGTGGTTAATGTGATAGCTCGACGGTATTATGTTTTTCTTCCTTCTAAATTTTATGTGATAACATTTGTTTATGTTTAAAGCCATACCATTTATTTCACACCAAAGAAGTAATCTGTTAATGTCAAATTGTAATAAGTTAACGTCATTAATAGTGTGTATTTTACGTGCAATCTTGAGGTCGTCAGCAAACATGAAACATAAAGAGTTACCACCTATATACACTGAGTTATGTCATTAACAAAGATATTGAACAGAAGCGGGCCAAAAATAGACCCTTGAGGTACACCAGAGATTATGTTAAATGAATCAGATTGAAAACCGTCAATGACAACAACTGATAGACGATTAGTAAGATATGAAGAAAACCACTGTAACAGTGTGCCACCAATTCCATAAGAAGATAGTATCTTAATAAGAACCAATTTACAAATTTACATGATTGTTCAAATTATAGTTGTGTTTTCTGACTATTTAGTATACTTTCTAGTTAGTAATTTATGAATAATCTAGTCAACAAAAAATGACTACCATTGAGTTCCATTACAATGTTTTAATTAATCCTTTATATATTTAACTAATATAATGCACTAAACAATGTTTACTGCGTTATATTGGTTAATGGTAATGTTTACAATGGAAATAACTTAAAATATTGACAGTAACACGAATTTTTATATTTAAATAACTATAACTCTTTTTACATGATAAAACAATATAAAAATATTAAAAACTAGATGCATAACGTTAATTTTTAGGTAACAAAATAATCTCGTCAACATAATTTAATAAATAGTGCTTTAGAATTTTAAATTTGATCTGTCTACCGCGTCATTACAGTTTTTAACAAAAAGATCTTATGAAAAGTAAATTTACACGATTCCTAATCTCTAAGGAGTAGGTTCGAAGTATATAACAATATCAAACTTTCTGTGAATAAATATTAGAATTAACAATAGTACAATAATAGTATGATTGTGGAGACCTTTTTAGCCTTGCTTGGGTAACTACGACTCATAATTGAAAAAGAGTATAATATTAAAAAAAATACTAATTTTATTTTTAGCGTATAAAATTTACTAAAGTAAAAAAATTGGAAATTGGCGTCCATATCATCCCAGTAATTTTAGGGAACCTTCCCGTCTTGCATAGTTAGCTATAAAATAAATAATTGAAAAAGTATACTATTGAAAAATGCTGGATGTTAAAACGTGTTTAGCATGTAACATTTGTAAGTGATATGTATAAAATTTAAGATTATATTTTAAGAAGTAAAATATTTAATTATCTATTTAGACAAGACATATGCAGGGTGGAGTTTTTTAATGCCACCTGGAGAGAAAGTACTCTAAATATTATTTAGATGGATGTCTCGATGAAGAGTGAAATCAAATAATTATACAAGATGGTGCTCCAGCCCATAACAGCAGAATAAGTACTTCCTACATTAATAACCATTTTAATACCTGAATTGGTACAAACGGCACACTCAGATAACCTGCAAGATCACCAGATCTCACCCCTTCAAATTTTAAGGATATGTATAAAATAAAATTTACATTAAGTATTTTGCGAGTGTAAATGTGTTAAGAGACGAAGTTCAAAATACGATTTGCAATATTCATCATAACACGTTATTAAATGAGTTTCTTAAAAGAATAAATTTGTCTATCCAAGAAAATAGAGCCCCCATTTCGAGTAAATAGTTAGTTTACCATTTTTTGTAAATAATTAAAATAATTGAAGATTTCATGGTTTTCCTTTCATTAAATTTACCAAGTATGTTAGAGAGATTTCATTCTTGCAATTGACCCTAACGATCGATGCAATAAAATTACAGAGTGTAATTTATACAGATTTTAGTCGGTTCGCTTCCCGGGTGAACCAAGAGAATTTTCGAAAATCTTTGGATGCAGTTTTTATCTTTTGAAAAATAATGTTCCTTTGGAGTAAAATTTGCCATCTCATTATTTAGAATACTTTCCTACCAGGTGATATTAAAAAATTCCACCCTGTATAATATGATATAGCAGATAGACGAAAGTCAAAAGCACATTTCAGATTATACTAAAAACGGATCTTCATATAAATATTAACACGTTCACGCCGGCGCGTACAACCGGTGGCCCGCACTAGATTGTCTTTTCTGGCGGCGCGTACCATCGGTAGTACGTATTCGATGGTGCTATTAGAAATTAATGAGAATTTTACGTTTATTTATTAAAAATAGCACAATCGAATACGTACCACCGGTGGTACGCGCTGCCAGAAAAGACAGTCTAGTGCGGGCCACCGGTGGTACGCGCCGGCGTGAACGTGTTAATTATAGAAATGCATAAAAATTACAACTTAGAAAAACTACTTAGAACACGTTAGAAGCATTTAAGTGCACTTACATTGTAAAAACGTAAGAAGTTATCGTAGCGTGTCCATTTCCATTTCCTTTTTCAAAGTTGTCACCTGCACTTAAGACATTTGAAAGCTTTGTATCCTTTATACAGGTTTTTGTCTTTGCTTTGATAAGTATATTACGTTCGTATAACATTTATATTTCTCTCTTATTTTTTACAATATATTTTTCTTCTATTTATTTTTAGCAACCAGTCATCTAGTAGATTATTACTGCCATTATTAAGTGAGTAACGATATTACAAATTTTTTTGATATAATTTCAATGAATTAACAAGATGGTGGCCGCTTTGTTAGACATTTCCTGGGAGTTTCTGTTGCAATTCATATCCATGCTCCGTAGTATTTATTATTTCCGATCCACTTCACTTGTGCACAATAATCAAACTATATTTCGTAAAGCACCACCAACATTACACAATATAGAGCTAAATAACACAAGATTATGGATAAAATATAAAGACCATTACATGGCATTCCAAGATCCCGCCAAAAACTCCTTTACAATATAAGTAGTAGTAATAATATTTGTCCAATAGGAGAGGCGAAGGAATTAATCCATACTGCCAATTCTGAAGGTGTCAGTATAGATAGTTCTTTTGTATTTTTTAGCCAGTTTTCTTCTATGTCCAAGTTAATGTAATGGCATAAGCACCAAATCTTCTATATAATATCTCAGACATTTTTATCTTCTTAATCTTCGAGTAATCTTAAAGAAATTATTCTGATATCTCCAAGTGTGAAGTTGATAAAGTCAAAGTTAGGTTTAAAATTATCAGGACAAGTTAGGTGATCGATATTAATGTAAAATGTCATGCGATTATTTCAATGTTCTAACAAGATGGTGGCTCCCTTGTTAGAACTTTACAGGGATTATTTTGGCATTTCAGATTTCATGCTCCGTGGTATTATTTTCCATTCACTTCACTTATGCACAATAAACTAAGTATATTACATAAAACACCACCAATTTTACACAATATGGAGTCAAGTAACACAAGATTATGAATATAAAATCCACTACATGACATATCCCACCAAAAACTCTTTACAATATAAAGTTTAAAGTTAATTCTTACATTTTCTTTCATACAATCATTTTACCTGACAAGTACAAAAACAATAAAAAATATACTAAATATAATATACCAATAATATACCAAATAACGTCAGCCATTTTGAAGTAATGTGCTTATACACATCCGGCAATTGATGTTTACTCATATAGATATCGTAATATAAAGTTCCTATCTTTTAAAACATCTCATTTTGAAGAGGAAATTATTATTTATCATGTATTAATTTTGTTCATGATCCATGACAAAAGACAGGTGTTATACTAGGATTAATTTAATGGGAGCGAATACGTCGCGTGGGACGCTTGATTCAACCTTAGCAATCATGGAGAAGAGAGTATCGCGTAGGTCGCGTGTCACAGTCCTGTGAGGATCCTACGTTATTTATGTTGTTTTTTCGTTTAATATTATCTATACTATAATAAAACTGTAACAAGTCGAAATCTGTACATTAAATATTTTTTGAAAATTTTAATCAGGGTAGTAGGTTATCGATATAGAAGCAAAAAATAATCTTTTTACAATTTTTGTCTGTCTGTCTGCCCCTGTGAATACGCATCACTCTGAAAATACTGAACCAATCTTGACGAAACTTGACATAATAATAACTAATATTACGAGATTACATCTAAGATACTTTTTGTTCCATAAAACGCAAAGAGTTCTCCAGGATAAAGGATTAAAGTCTAGAATCTAAACCCGTATTACTCGGAAAGTACTGAACCAATTTTAACGAAACTTGATACAGTGATAACTAATATCACAAGGCTATATCTACTTTTTGCCCAAGGGGTTCTCCAGGATAACGGATGAAAGTAAAAAAATTGAAGTTCATGAAATTCTTAATGGATTTTGGTATTTTTTCTTTATGCTGTATATAGCAGACAGATTAGTCAAATATTTAAGCTATATTTCATCTCTCTATGTTACTTAAAAAAAAAAACAAATAACAAAAAATTGTTTGGTTCCGAACAGTCGCCCCATCGACCGTCGTCGATATGTATGAAGTCCTGTACGCTGACGACTGAGCTACGGTTATATATAATTTGTATCTGAAAATTTCAACTAGATAGAAAACGTCGACAAAGTTTTTAAGCAAAACTGTACCTAATATACAATAGGACTTAGGCTTAACTTGGTATAAATTTGAGTCCATGGATAGTTTGGATTCATAATTGGAAACGGTAGATGTCGCTGTAATTGGGTTTGTTAAGATTAATCTTGTTTAAAAATACAATTGAAATCGGTAATAATCATACATGTATTATCTAAGACGTATTAAACGATGAACCATGTTTATTTTTTTTTCATATAAATAACAAATAATATTAGTATAATAAATGAATTTCATCATTAGATAATAATCGCATATCAGCAGTCAAGATAGCTAGAAGGGTCCATAGATGGCGCTAAATTGAAATATTTTGAATCTCAATTAGAGTTCTGTCAGTACGTATGTTGTTTCGATATTTGATAGAATTACTTCTTTAAATTTTTCCCCATCCTATCCTGTCCTATATAGTTTAGAGGAATTTTTCCGACACAAAATACATATAGGAGTTTCTGAGGCACGCATAATTGGTACACATGCCTGTTTCAATAACTTATATACGTATATCTAGATAGCTTAGCTTAGGTTAGCTCAGGTAGATCGCGGTTTTTCCACAAAACAGGCGACAGCCCAAGCCGAGGTGTGCCGTGCACCCTTGAGTTAGTCGCCTAAACATCCCAAATCAACTGAGTGCCTTCAACGCTCGCCTTGGTAGTTCGGTGAAGCTGTAAAGACCTTTCCAGGTCAACAGCGTTTTCATTTCGAAAAAAAAACTTCTTTAAATATTGTTGTCTTGAAGCAGTTGGTTCAGGTTTTTAACTCAACGATTAAAATAATTTATTTACGTGTTTGCAATTACCGTACTATGATGTACTTATATTTACACTAATATTAGCGGGCCCGGCAAACGTTCCGTCCTGATTATAATAAAAATCCTTGAAAAATTATGTACTAAAATGTTCCTCAGTAATCACTTTATTCACTGGTGAAATCCGCATGATAAGCCATTGAGTACTTTTTGAGTTTATCGCGAACAGACAAACAGACGTAGTAGGGGGTTTTGTTTTGTACTATGTAATGATGATTATAAAGAGAGGTAAAGTTTAGATTTCGGGCAATTTTTAGTACTACTGATCCGATTTTAAAAAATATTTCACCGTTGGATAGATATATTATCCCAAGTTCAATATTTTTGTCGAAAATGTGGTTTATATGTCAAAAGTAGAATAAATTGAACAAGATTATGTTTGGATGCAGATTTCACGAATACTTTACAAAGCTTACAAAACAAACTACTAAATCAAAATGGAAATTTTATGTTTTGTAGTCCGGTAAAGCGGTTAAAGGCCTTGCCAGGTCAATATCGTAGTCAGTTCGATAAAAAAAACGAAATTTAATGTAGATAAAGTTTAGTTTTTACAGTATGTCAAGTGCTGCAGTTACAGGGGGTACTGCAAAGATATTTATCGGCAATAGGATAGTTTTTATCTTCATTAGACCCATTAGATGATGCTGGGAATAGGTTCTACGCTTATTTTAAAAGATTTCTCACATACCACATCTCACATACCAACAGGATGAGTGTCTCTGGATAGTTAGGAGTGACTGCTAAATATCGCTGCAATCGGGTTTTAGGTTTTTTAAGGTCATTTACATTTAAAAGTACAATTGAAACCGGTAATAACCTATTTTGTGCAAACGAAGTTGCACGGTTCATCTAGTTTAAAATATAATTGCTAATTAATGCTTCTAGTATTTCGTGCTTCTCATATACCTATCATCATAGGCATCAAGTAGCTAGTATAATCCTCATATTAGCAGTTTTGCTATTTGAAAAGAAAAGAAAATCTGGCTCTACGTTTTTTATAAAATCTCTGTTTGAATAATCTATATACACTGAAATTTAAAACTAGCCTCATAAATTCTTACACATAAGATATGTACAAAAATTTTAAATCTAGGGGCATGGTTGTGCCCCCGCCAAGTGAAGTAAAAAAGCGAAAATTCAGGCTATTTTCGATTCCCTATATCTTCGTCGTGGATAAAACTAGAAGCCTGAATTATCAGTAATTACTCTATTTCTTTACAGTTAATGATTCTTTTAAATATATCGTTTTTTTATCGAGAATTATAAACAATACAGTTACTTATTCATTTAAAATAACGAACACATTTTCATATCAGAAAAAAAAAATACTTAATTGTATTTTCTTCGCTTTTAATAGCCGCTGTATGATTTTTTACATATGTTTCCAGAACTTTCTACTCTTAATACAACGAAATTATTTTATATATTTCCAGTAGTCCGGTGAAGCTGTAAAGGCCTTGCAAAACCCATTAGCGTAGTCAGTTGAAAAAAAAATCAAATAATTACAGGATTTTTATATATTCGAACCAAGTAAATCTTAAATTTTTGAATGTGTATATGGAATATTTTGCCTCCATTTTTGTTATTTGTTCTATCATGAAACCTTTCGTTTACTTAATTCCTAAATTTATTTTGAATTAAAGCTTTGGATTATTTACTCACCGAATACAATAAAGGAAAAGTAATGAACCTAGTATCAAATTTATTCTAAATCTATGTTATTATGCAGAAGAAAACATCAATTTTATTTATTTTAGAACACACCATACACAAAACATAGTACTCGAATAATGGCCATTATAATTATGTTGCGTATATCAAAAGGAAAACTCGTTATCGTAGTAAAGGGTTGGTAATAAAAACTGTAAAAGCTCACCCGATTAGACCTCCCACGGCAACGGCTCAAGCCTAGGTTCGATCCCTCGGTAGAGGCCCTTGAGTGCGTTGCGTGCGCGATACTGACACACAAAGATACATCACTGCTACAGCACTACACGATCACCCCCACACACGTGCACGCCTACACGCTTACACATGAAAGTGGAAGGGTTTACTTTTTTTCCCCTTATCGAACTGAAAAACTCTCAATTTTCCGATAATAAATATATGGAGGAGTTGTTGAGGCATGTATGCTTGGTACACATATACGTTTCAACAACTCATACATATGTGAATAGTTAGCTAGGTTAGCTAAGATAGGTCGCGATTTTGCATGCAACAGGCAACAGCCAAGCCGAGGTGTGCTGTGCACCCTTGAGCTGGTTGCCAAAATAAAATCGGCTGAATGCCTTAAACGCTCGCCTTAGTAGTCCAGTGAAGCTGTTAAGACCTTGCTGAGTCAGTAGCGTAGTCATTTCGAAAAAAAAAACTGTAAAAGCTTTAACTTTAACATTTTGTAAAAGACCGGCATGATCTATATACTAGAAACTGTAACAAACTGGTCGTCCCGTGTTTCAGACTTAGTAAAATCAGTGATAGTTTTTTAAGGTAATAGTGTTAGGTTTTACAATAAAATCTCAAAGCATGTTACTGATTTACCGGACTGTAAATTTAAGCGCCACATAAGGCGGCTTTTCGTGTCAAAAAGAATGGATCAATATATGAACGAAGGTGATGTCTAGAATTGACTCGTCTCTGTGTATCTACTGAATACAATTGTAAAGTATAATATAATAGAATATATAGATATATATGTTAAAAAGTGATCGATTTTCTTTCCAGTTCTTCTCAAAGTCTGTATTGTTTTCGGAACCTGTGGTCATCTTGACGTTCATAAGCGTTTTATTAGGGCCTAAACTGAATAGAACATTTTTGATTTGATTTGAGAATACTTGAAATACAATTTTGGCCGCAGCTTCACTCGCGTTAATGTAGATTTGACTTATTTTAAACCTTTACAACTTAAACGGTTATCATGAAATGTTGTTCAAACGTTGTCAGGTGGTACAGAAAAGAACGCATAGTTTAACGCTATCAAGTTTGTAAGGCAAAAGCTGTTATTTTAATTTTCTTTGTTCACGTGGTTTAGTTTGGGCTAACGCTAACATGCAGCGGAAGCTCTCAAGAGGCAAAATATCCCGATTTTGAAATATCCTTCATTGGCGCTCCGCCCCAATTAGACTTAGCGGATGATATATAGTCTACAACTTTCCTCGATAAGTGAGCTATATAACACTGAAAGATTTTTCCAAATCAGATCAATAGTTCCTGAGATTAGCCCTTACAAAGTCACAAACTCATAAGTCTCTTTATAATATTAGTATAGGAGTATAGATTTTTAATCAAGTAAACTCCCATTCACATTTATAACATGTATTACTTAGAATGTTGCTAACCACACCATTCAAACACCTTAGTGCTATGTCTGCTTAGTGGTAGGAAAAGGTGTGGTGGTAATGCTCAGGTAATAACACGCAGCTAACTTAATCATCCCTCAGAGAACTACAAAAAGTCCTATCCTAATCATAAGAGACATTTATTTGTCACTGTATAAAATAAATCTTCAATTTGTATTTATTGAAGACTAAGTAAATAATTTCAACTTTCCAAATAGTAGGACAAAAATTCACGAGAGTACTAGAAGCGTGGGCGGGAGCCGTTATGAATGATTTACAATGCGTGGGATTGTCGATAGTCTGACGTCCATTCTTTGGTTTCTCTAAATATAACGGTAGAAATATAAAATGCACTATTTAATGATAAAAATACATAAAAGATAAGATCAATTATTAATGATAAGTTCAATCGAGAAATTACCTCACAGATACGATTTTTCACGCAAATAAAAAAAAACGAAAGAAAAAAATTCTGCGGACCAAAAGTCTCCTGAACAGAAGAATAATAAGGAAAAAAAATGGAGAAATTACATTAAAAACTTTTCATCGGAATAAAGCATTTAAAGATCCGTGTGAGAATACGTTCTTCCATATAACGTTAATTAGAATAATTTGACATAGTTATAAGAAAAAGAAAGTATATTTCAATTTAGGTACATTATGGATAATTAATTTCATAGAAAGACATAAAGCTATAGATGATTCAGACAGGACACCGTATTATTGACGTATGTTTGAAACCTTAACTGAAAATAAAAATTAGTAAGAAAATACCAAAATGAACAATGAACATTGTGTTATGGTGGCATTTTCTCGATCTTGCATGTTATCAAAACCTGTTTAAAATTTGTACTCAAGGTACAGATTTACATACCTATCCTTAGTGTGTTTCTTGCATAAGATGAGATTGCTAAAAAGAGAGTTAGAGCGATGTAATTGTGGTAATACTAAGTGTAAAATACGGTCCTGAGGGCCAAGACTTGCGAATTAAGTTTCATTCAAAAACACGCCTCGGAATTGGGATTGAGGTTAAGTGGCAATGCGCAGACGTGCGACTCGCGCGTGCGTAGCGTGTGTCGGTCTCACTATCAATGATTTCACGTAGGATAAATAAAACGTTATTTTGATTATTACAGATAAAGTATAATTTGTATTTGTGTTATATAACCTAATTGCTGATACGCCTGTCTGTATATAGTTCGGTGAAGCTGTTATGACCTTACTAGGTCAATAGCGTAGTCAGTTCGAGAAAAAAAAAGCGTGCGTGTATATAATACACATATTGTGTGCTCCATGATGTTTTTATGTTTATAGCGTTAGTTTACTTTTATTGCCTCGATATATATTTTTTCATATACCTATATATCATCTAATTTGACATAATATTGCCACACAACCGTAAATATATCTGGTCATTTTAAAACTAAAGTACTTTCTAAAATTTGTATAACAAACAAAATGTTTATAAAATGTCTAAAACAGAACTATATATACATTTGTATTACTACATAGGAACACTGTCGACTTATAGTGAAATAATATCTATATACAATGAAATGTATATAATAATAAATAGTTATAATGTCATCATTGTTAGATTATATTAACATTGTACATTACAGTTTAGTCGACAAGTTGATTAAATAATTTTAAACCAAATAATCTCACTATTACATTTTAAATACATAAATAACTAACGCGTAGAAACTGTATTATCCGATCACAGTGTTATATAGACAAATAATAGCTTATACTGTATTTGTTTTCCGTTAGAGGAACCTATGACTTTTCTGTTATAAAACGATCGGAGACAAGGGCTGTACTTCCGATACCGCGGCAGCGTGACCTACTTGCATTACGAACTTGTCACCAGAGTGTGTTAATCTATGGTATATTACAGAACTTTTATTCTATACAATAATTTTTTACGCGATAAACATTAATATAAATGAAAAAAAAAGAACCGTTAATAATAATGTTTAATGTTTCATAGGAAACATTGGTTAGTATTTTCTTGCTGCAGTCTCATGCTAAGTGAGGACGGTCAAATGGCTGCGTTTTCATCCCGTTCTGTTAACTGTCGTCATAGAATATTGTCTCACCTGTTCGTGTCGAAAATTCGCATTAAATACATTTTTTTTTACTGATGTGATCGAAATTCCTATTACATTACAGTGATATATATTTGGGTTTTTTCTTCTATTAGAATGTGTTAGCCGGCTAAATGCGAACTAAAAAATGTTAGGTATGGGTTTTGTCACATTTCGTGAGGCAATACTAACGAGGATCACTTAAAATAGACCAATCGTTGCTTCAAATGTTATTATGGTCTTATTATTATATCTAGTAAGTAGAAACAAACGAATTAAAAAAAAAGGTTGTAATGTAAAAAACTTATTATTCCATGTTAGCCCGTCAGATCTTCACAGATTAACCGGGCTCTTTTGGGCGAGTTTTTAAGGAATTCAACTGCATGGAAACAGGCTCAAGGGAGCTAGAGTGATCCAACCTAGGCTCGGACTATTGTCTTACAAATCGTGAATTAAATTAACCAAAGGAACTAACATAACCATACATGTTTAGGGATACACATATGCGTATTTTTATATATATCTCACGAATGTTTACAAGTATTTGGTGTCTGTGAAATTTGGCTAAAGTTAAATAAGTAAAAAGGTCCATTAGAAAACATGTATACCTACTTTGTATGTGTGTAGGCTGCAGTGTGATTGATACGTGTTGTTAATTAGTGAATGTGGTGTATCGCGCTAGCAGCGTGTTTGAGGACTCTCCCTCCCTGGGGATCGGACTTGGGCTTAAGACGTCGCCGAGTGTTATCGCGGCGAGTGTGCGGGAGCAAAGTTAACCTCCCATCTAAGGTGGTATAATCGGTGACTGTAAATTGACATATCTTTTTATTTATAAAAATAAGCTGTGACCCTCGTTTAAATATTTTTCACAGTCGTTTTGTATACCAATAACACGCCACACGGCTCACATACTCTGTTACTACATAATGCATACTTTACCATCTCTTGTTGTAATCTTTTCTAAAAATAATAACCACCATTCTCGTAGTTGTCTGTTGCAAACCAAATAATTTATAGGAATATTTGTTGTTCTTGAGAGACAGTTTTCTTGGAACGGAGTTATCGTAGAGTTTTCCTCAGTAAGCCGTTACGAAACAACGACAGAGATAATAAACATTTAATGTGTAATTTTCACGAGTACTTAATTTTCAATCAATCTGTTTATTTGATTACGTAATTCTTGTATCGTGTGGTTTAATTAAAAGACAAAGAAATTCATTTTAATCGATGCTTTATTGTGCCATAAATTACATTATAAAGTTAATTACAACTATTCGTAGATTAATCTTGATACTGTCCTATATTGATTTGGAGCGTTTTAGAATTCATTTATAGATTGAACTATATTGATAAAATATCCCTATATTCCCCTACCGAACCCCTACAGAAATATATCCCTATATATTTCGGTTGTTACGTACTTACCGTGATAGCTGATATAATCTTTGCATTACCATGTTTTAATATCGATTCGATAACTTATAACATTATTTAATACCGTTACAGTTATATTGATAACTTCTGTTATCACCCACCTTCGTCACATTCAAGAAGCGAGACTACAACACAACCGGAACATTGAGATTAGCACCAACATATTAGAACTATACATTGATACTAGCGCCACATTATTAGAGACACACATTGATACTAGCATCAACAAATTAGAAAGACATATAGACACTAGCGCCACTATATTAAAGATTCATAAATATGAATTATTATTATATAGATTTCAATGAGACATAGATAAGAATTGATATTATTGATCTATTACTTACATAACATTAGTCTGATGATTATCATTATTTTTTTGTTCCTTAAAGTATTTTGCAGAATTATTAATAAATAGTAATTGCTTTAACTTCCATAGTTCGGCCTATAAATGGTAAGATGTCGGTGTTATCTACGCATTCTCACGTACAAAGTATTGTAAGATGAAGCTCTGCCCAAATATATAGTAACTACGAAGTATTTATTGGCATCCCTGACCGCATAAAGTATGTGTTATACATTCTAATACGTCTGATTATTTTAAGGCAAACAAAACTAGGATGTATCAATAGAAATTTAAAAGAAACTACACAAAACAGTCCGTAACATGAGCTAAGTTGGAAAAAGTTATACGTCGTAATTAGAGGGCGACGTTGGTGAAAATTAACATCCACCTTTTTTTGAGGGCACGGCTGCTAGATCGGGATGAGGCAGAAAAAAGTTTGCGCGAGCTGTACGCTTTACCGAGGAAATCTGACGATACAGTTTACAAAAAACAAGTGCATATTTCGAAACTTTATCACATACTTTGTTGATTGTTGTTTGTTCCTTGAAATATATTATATCATTTTTTATTTCAGTGTAAGTTTTGTCGTTTTTTTTCCTTTTATTACTATTGGACGCTATTTTGCACTTCCGCCTGGGATTGATTGACCACTACTACGTCTAACTACAATAAATAGAGAATCAATTAATCAATATACATGTATTTGTATACATTAATTGTGCAAAATATAAATTAATATAAATATAATAATTGTTAAAAAATTAATCAAATTATGTTGCAGAATGACGTGTAATATCAGTTGGGATTAAATAAAATTGTAATATTTGCAAATTACATTTTTTACGACTTATTAAAATAACAATTTTGGTATTACGTATAATTCTCGTGTACAAATTTTCATTAAAATCGGTTGACAATGAAGAAATTTTTAATATCTTGATTTTTTTACGACTTTTAAAAGTAATTAGTATTGATAATTTTTGTAGAGTATAAATTCTACAATAACCTATACTTCACGTGAACAAATCTTTTATTCAATCTAGGTACAGTATTTGCTGTGCATGTTATTTCACGCTGTAGTTATTTTAGACTAATTGGTCTATTTACGAGTATATGAAAATATTTTAATATATCTAAAAGGAATACTTATATTCATAAAGTTTTTTACATTTAATAAGAGTATTATTGTCTAAGATTCTAATGTTGTTTTTATATTTCGTCAATTTTCGAGTGTGTACAAAATTTCATTAGAATATTTAGAAAGAAAGAAAGAAAGATTTTTATTGTCATAGCTAAATACAATTGTACAAAAAAACTTTTACATATAAAACATGTAAAACTATGGCAATGAGGCCTGGCGTCAGCGTATTGCCGTTTTTGAAAACTTAGAATTTTAACTTTAATTTAGAAACTTTTTATGATTTTTTTTACAATATCTTTTTTGTAAAAAATAGTCTAATCGTTATTTAGTTAAGTCTGGGGGTAAACAAATAGACCACACATTATATAAATAAGTATGATTATCAGTTTTGTGTGTGGATATTATTTTTTAATATATATTAAATCATAGAGTTGCTACAGTACAAACTATACATTTAGTTTGGAATCAGATAGTTATATGATTTTAGATTGAAACCAGCACTGTAATAATAATGTAGGTTTGGTAAATGTTTGCTATTATATTATACTTCATCAAATAATACGTATATCATAAGCTACCTAAACATTAATATCTTACTAGCGGTACCGTAATATCTCACAGGGTTACTCTGGTTATAAAAATATATAGAAAATACAAAGAAAATTGAGATATTATTTATTTTCTAATTCAACCTCAAACTTATTTAAAGTTAGGTACTTTTTAAATTTGGAAAATGTCGTTTTGATATCAAAAATTTTTTTATGTACATACGTTTTCAAAAGGATTTCGGATGAACTGGTTCGTGTCAGTACGCTACTCATGCACGCGCGACATCTTCAGCCTAAAAGAAACACTTCAAATTCGTCTACAATGTTCGGCTCGCCTTCTCACTGGCCCTTGTTCGATATACGAGAAATTCAATGTGGCTAGTCACGTCGCGATGCGATAATAATATTCGATGCAGTAATTCTTTTTATTAACTTGCCTTATACGTCCAATAAGAGAATTCCTCTTACAATTCTTAAAAAAAATGTTACTTTTACACAATGTTTGCCCCTGTAGCAATTTGTTCCGAAATATTAAAAATTATATGAGGTTAATATTACATTTACAGTTCGTCCGCGTGGAATGTTATGTAAAAATAGTGATCAATAATGTCATCTGAATGTATTAAGTCCAACTATTTTTTACTTTTTTCTCGTAGCTATACCGTGTCGTCATTAAAATTACAACTTGTGATATAGTGGACCGATTTTAAAGACATGCTTAATATTTTCTTCGTATGGTTTTATTGGAACCCAGTACTTTGGCCATGATGCTTGTTCATACAAACAGAAAGACAGGCAGACATTTCTAAAAATGATTGAAATGTATTTTATTAGTTATTTCTAGACACCTGCAATAATTTTTTTCACGAAAATCGAAAGAGTACAGGCACGTTAGATTTACATTTTTATTATATATACGTATATATATAGCTAACTAGTTGACTCGTGCAACTTCGTCTGTACCAAATCGGTATATTTTTAAATGCGAAAAATTTTAACAAACCTAAAACCCGATCGCAGCCACACCTACTGTCTCTAATTATAAATCCAAACTATCAGGGGACCTGCTCAAACATATACCTATTAAAATAAACTTATAACCCGTTCGCAGCATCATCTACCGGGTCCAATTAAGATAAAAAGTAACCTACATATATTGGCGATAAACGAATGAATGAAATCGATTTTAATTACCTTGTAGGTTAACTATTGAAAATATATTTTTTCCAAACTAAACATTTTCTATAATACTGAGGGATATTATATAATTTTAACATTGAAAAATATTAAAATCAGACCGGTATGTACCAAGGATTCCCCGAACACAAAACGATAAAAATATGAAATATAGCTTTAATGTTTAGCTAATCCGTTTGGTATATATAGCACAAAAATTTACCAGAATCCTTCAAGATTTCATTTTTTTTTTACTTTAGTCCGTTATCTTGGAAAGTCCCTTGCGTTTTATGGGACAAAATGTATCTCTAATTTAACGATTTGCCCATGTGTAGGGCCAGGGAAAAATTCTACATTGGATACACCTCCCCTCCCACTGGCGGGGTACAGCGAGAGGGTTATGTCGAACTCTTACCGACTAAAAACCCCTGGGCCACCTGTGTGCATATGTTGACGAAAGTTGAAGGTTAACGTCGAGCATGTACTTCTCTAAACCTGGTTACGCGCTTGGGTCCCCACAGGTGGTCGAATGGGGGACCCTCACCTCCAGAGAGGAAATTCCTCTATTACGATTCTTAATGAAGCTTCGGCAGAAACCGTGCTTCAATGTCGCAGGTCTTCGTTACGCGGCAACGGACGGTAATAGAAACATCCAGGGCTTAACGTGCTATCTGTGGTCAATAATGCTAAGATATAAATTGTTCATAATAAAAAATATATAGTAATAGCCGACCCGGCCAAGTGCTGCTGTGGCTCAGTTATTACATTTTGATTTGTAATTACGATAAACTAAGGGGTAAGGGAGGGGAAGGAGGAGTGGAAGTGGTCCTTAGACGCTCTCACTGACCGACCGAAACGCAATAATGCAAGCACTGTTACTTCATATTGGTTTTCTATGAGAGGGTGGTACTACCCGGAGCGAGCCGACCCATTCTTGCTAAAACCAGTGCTTCCGCACACAAACACAATTAATAAAAGTGATATAGCCTATGCAATATTTTATTACGAAAGTAATCTTCACGCTATTGTGATCGAGTCTTCGGGGTGTGGTTAGAAACACGCATGGGGGCACGTGGTGTTCAAAGTTAGTCTTTAGAAGTAGCTACATATTATAACCGACTAGTTATTACGTTTCTTTTTAGATAGTATACTATTTTTATTACGACCACCAGTTTACCGATATGTAAAAAATATAAAAATACTGCCCTAGTCCGTATCGTGTCGTGGCAATGAATAAGTAAAGGAAAATCTGAATTTATCATCGTAGGTCAGTTGGTCGCGGCCGAAACGTTATAATAATAGCAATTTGAAATGTCGCATTACGTAAACAAAAGTATGTCTACGGTTGGAATGTTTAACGAAATACCGTAAATGGATGTTGGTATATATCCAGACTTTAACACCCTTTGAACAACCACTATGAAAGTTGAGACAGCTGAACGTTCTTTTCATGGATAACGTCTATATGTTGTTCATTTTAATACAACTCTACATTAGCTGTCGCTTAAATATGTTTTATTGTTATTAAGATTTATATTGCCGGGTTTTTTAATGTCGAACTGACTACGATATTGACAGAGCATGGTCTTAACAACTTCACCGGACCACTAAGGCGAGGGCTTAAGGCACTCAGCCGATTTTATTTGACAACTAGCTCAAGGGTGCACGGTACACCTCGGCGTGGGCTGTTGCCTGATATATGCAATTCGCAACCGATCTGAGCTAACCTAAGCTAAATATTCATATATATGAGTTGTTGGAACATATATGTATACCAAGCATACATACCTTAACAACTCTTATATATATTTCGTAATGGATAATTTTCTAAACTATTTCAGTTCGATAAGGGTAAGAAATAAAATCCTTCCACTTTCATGTGTAAGCGTGTATGCGTGCCACGTGGAGGTGATATGTCTATTGCTGGGTGGTTATACCGGCCTAGTACTAACAAAGAAAATCAGATCAAATCGTCACTTTAGAACACGATCATGTAATTAAATAAAATGGGAACTGATCAATTGCACATAAATTTGTCAATACATATTTTCAAATTCTCTCTACTGCCTTCTGTCTGTGAGTGAGTGACTCACGTTTTATATGGAAATGATCATTTTTTAACGTAAAATTATCATCTTTCATTGTGAATATTCATACAAACCTTGTCCTGACAAACACAACAAGAATTAGATAAATAGGTGCAGCCGTTCTTATGCCTTGCGTGTACCTATTCGGCAGTTGACTTTTGTTTATATAAATTTAGCGTAAACGAAGTTCAGAATTCGTGACGTGCAATTACCACGTCTCCGATATACTGTTAAATGTTTAAAAAAAATAATTGACTGAAGAAGTATAAAACAAACGTATGTAACGATTTTGGTTAGCATTAATATCAGTGAGGAAAAACGACCTAGAAATTTCGCAGATATTAATGCAAATTAATACATACGTAGTTACATTATATTGAAGTGACAATACTTCAGTTGTGGCGAGTTCGAACACAGCGTCCACCGATATAGATTTAAATTCCTACAGGTGCGCCGTCCTCATCTGGTCTTTTTATAATGACCGTCTATGTTGGGCAGGCTTGTTACCACTTTCAAGTTGGAAATTTCTCGCCAAGCATAGATGTAATTCGACAGTTCAGCTTGAGAGCTAGACTCCCTTCTAGGTTTTATCATGTTACGTATGTAAGCCAAATAATTATTTGAGGAACATCAGCTGAAATTGTGGCCATAGACTAAAACCTATAAAGTATTGTTTTAAAAGAACGTTATACGATTTAATGTAACACCTTCATTGACATGTTTATAAATCAATGAACAACTTTAAGATGTTTTAATTATAAAACTTTGAGGTCAGATCGGAAATTCTAAATTTCCCATAAAAATGTAAGGGGTTTGCTTTAAATATGTTTAACGAATATTCTTATATTTTTAATCGAAATAATAACTTCACAGTTTCGGCTTTATAATAAAATAGCTGTGTCTGTGACTCCGTCCACGTGAAACCTAATGTTTAACCTTATTTTCAATTACTATTTTTTTTCGAACTGACTACGCTATTGGCCTTGCAAGGCCTTTACAGATTCGCCGGACTACAAGCAGTAACTAATATAATCATCTGAATGTATTAAGTCCCTTTACTTATCTACTTTTCTCTCGTACTTTAGTCACGTCGTCATTAAAATTACAATAACTTTTGATAGAGTGAACCAATTTGAATGAAACCAGAACTAAATGACACTCGACAATATAATTTATGATTTTCGCGATGAGGTTTTATCGTAAATTAGCAGTGATGCGTGTTCAAACAAACAGATCGACAGAAAGGTAGACATTTCTAAAAATAATTGAAATGTATTTTCTTGCTTATTCCCAGACACCTGCAACAATTTCTTTCATAAAAATCTGTAAACTACAAACGCGTTAGATTTACATTCTTATTTATAGATTTCAACCGTTACAATAGAAGTACGTTCGCTATGTAATCATATTTTTAAGGTTTATATTAAACTTAATTTAATAAATAAAATATTAAAGTATTTGGGTTCATTCGGTACAAGCAATAAATATATTTAGAGCATCAACGCATTCTCCACAGACACGTTAGCGTTAAATATATTTGGCCATCGCGGCTTTGTTATGTTTGAGTTGAAATCATAAAAGTTGCTCTCATCTATTAATCTATGGTACGGGTCTGTGGGCGGAGGTGAAAGGGGAGGGAGCACCGATCAAACAGGCTCGGGAATCAATATGGCTGCCACCCAGCTGATCCGTGACCTCCTCATCCCCCAACCTCATCGACACTCGCGCGCCCTCGCTGCTCTCCCGTAAACTTGACAATTCTCTTTGTGGATTTTCTCACGAGCGTGCATTACCATAATATTCTTAACAGGCTACAAATATACTACGTACATGATACTTTTGTTTGACCATTAATACCATACCATAATCTTTATATATAAAATTCTTCTGTTCGTGTATATGTCTCTGAATTCTTCCTAAACGGTTGGACAGATTTTAATGAAATTTTGAGTGCGTGTTCCTGTGGATCCGAGAATGGTTTAGATTCACAATAAGACCCCGTAGACGGTGCTGCGGTTGAACTTTAGGATTTTTTTATTATCAAGGCAGAATAACTTCTGCCCTGCTCGCTAGTAATACTATAAGTACCTCTTATTTTATTATTATATTAAGCAAAGCAAATTTATTATAGCAGAAAAATACATATACATGCTCGAATCTACGGTGTTTTTAGTATGTAATTGATGTTTAATCCATTCTTGTAGTCCCTTATTCATTTCAGTATTTTTTTGATAATGAATACATGACGAAAGTAATAATTATAACTGTCTGAGGCAGTGTTTCCCAACCATTTTTAGGTCGTGCCCCATCTTGAAGTAGTGTCGAGTCCATTTTTAAATTGCCCTTCTTAACTATCAAATTGCCTCACTGTAGGGCGTGAGCCCCACGTTGGGAAACATTGGTCTAAGGTGTTATATTTGCTCCCTTGGTATAATATTTATTGGTGGGAATAGGCTGTCAGATGTGGTCAAATCACTTGATTCCTTTCACCTCCATTGATTGCGGTGTTTCTTAAAAGGAGAGATGTGGACTTTATTTTTGCGGTCTGTGAGGGCAAGATTATTACGAGATGCACGCTTAATGGTAGGATTAAAAAATAGATAAATAGATTGAGCTGGGAAACATAAACATACCCACTTACTTGACAAAGGTGCGGCTGATCGCTGGTTTCAGCGCTGCTGCGGTAGAGAAACTCTTATTTCACCAGATAATCACGGTATTGCGTCTATATCCAGTCAGTAGGCTGGTCGCATAATGTATTATCACTCGCGGCGCGGCCTGCGCATTTGATTGCGACACAGAGCGTTCACGTATTTCTCGCGGCACGTACCCTAATGGTGGTGCGGACTATCACATGCCTTCTAGCGGTATGTTAAGGAAAAAAAGGATGCTTAGGCGTGGGGGAAAGAGGAGTTGACCTCGCGGATTACAACAAAACTAACTGGATATAAAATAAATACAATTTATGGTCTACTAGATACTACTATCAACTATATTACTTTATCTTTATACCTTATGTCTACTAGTACTATTTACTATATTATTTTCAATAGGTGTTATTGTTATATTCCTATTTTAATAAAAATAAGATATTCTTTGTTTAAAAATTGCGAGTTAATAAAAAAGTGTGGTTTATACTTTATGAGTGGGCACTGGAAGCGAGAGCTAAAGTATAAGACGATTAACAAAGGCTAGTTCAAAAAGTATGGTTAATTAAAAGTTTTACTCGAAACGGCCAAGGCTCGTACCTCGCTGTCAACAAGGTGCCTAAGACAAGTAGGTAGGTAAGTCATCGCTAAACTTTAAGTGACTTTATTTTATGGAAACTTGTACGTGCCGCCTCAACAACAATACACCTTAACTCTGATGCTAACGAATATTATTAATATATAATAAAACCGGATCTAGTAAAATTATAAAATGATTTTGCAATCATTTAAAAATTACTTGAATAATCGGGGTGAAACGTATTTTCACACTCTGAATCACTCCTATGCATAATGAAGTCTATATTTTGTTCGGTAGTTTATAACATGAAGATATAGCAACCACACTTTCGTATTTATGATATGTTATTTATACTCGAAACTAAATTAATCAGATCACTTTAGAAAATATAATAAGTTTATTCTTGTTTTTAATGTCAAAAGATAACAAACAGGCAGACCACCTGATGGTAAATGATTACCGTCGCCTAAGGACAACTGCAACACCAAGGGTATCATTGTTGTGTTGCCGACCTTGAAAAGGGCGTTTCAGTTCCTTCTTGAAGAGCCCATCATTATATCCTTGAGGAAAAAGTGTGCTGGGTAACCCATTCCACAACGCTGGCGTACGCAGAAGAAAGGTTTAAGTGAACTTGAGGACTGCACCGTATTAAAGTGTTCCTCAGAACACTCTCCATTATACATTCTACATTTAATCTATTATACGAATCGTATCCGTCTTGCAGACGCTACTTAAAATAACTAAAACACTTTTATATTTATAACCGAGATATCAGATAGATGTCTGAACTTTTTGAATGAGTTTTCTACTTAAGATAGAAGTGGTTAACGATTCTTCTTCAACTAGTTATAACAGTTATATGTTCTTAACTCTTTTAATTTCCGTCTTATAGCGCAAGTGCAATAGAGATACAAGAAACTTATAAATGTATAAGGACACTCGTTGATTTATGAAGATTTCCGTCGTAAGACACGTAACAGGCGTTATTAAGTAGCAGAATAATGTGTGATATTAATACTGTATAAATATATTTCTACACATCTTAAGGTAGCAGTTGGCAGTCGTAGGGCGACCGCTAGGTTACCGATGTTAGCGATGGCGACCGGGCGATATCGCTATTTCCCCGCAGTTTTTATGGGTGACGGTTGTTATTCATCATATGTGAAGTTATTCAGCAGTAATTAGAGGATGAAGAAGGTTATAATATCCTTGTTATGTTATTTCCCATGCCTCCGGAAGAAAGGATGACGATTGACTCAATATTCACATCACGAGAAGAAGAGGGTTGCTTTCAAATAATCATAAAACGGCATTTAAATTATAAAATGTTCAGAAAATATTGTGAAACCGCCGCCATTATGATGTGGTTTTTGTTTGGGTCGCGCGACTGCGTTGCTTTTGATGCGACTAGGTCGCGGTCGCCACGCCGTTCTTTAGTCCTGCCCAACGGTTGCATGTCGCGGTCATCTAGTTTGTTTAGTGCTCTATATAAATCCATACTAAGCAGTGGGTCGCGCGACCCGAATGCGGTGGCTGGTCGCGATCGCGCGGCGCGGTCGATAAGAACCGAATGGCACCTTTAGAAGACTATGTTTCTTTTATAAATTATTTTATATAGAGATTTCGTTTATAAATTGTTGTCAGAAATAATGGTAATATACTTACCCAAAATGTAATATAATGTCTTTCAGGATAATAATTTGTAACAAGCCTACGTCCGAAACGAAACGTCCTACACATATATTCATATTTTTTTCTTGAATAAAGAAAATTCTATTGTTAAAGAAATACGTAATGAAAACCGAGTTCGTTCACCTCCTGTACTATCAAATTTTGAACATTGGTTATATTATATAATTACTTTTTTTATATTTGATTGAAGAAGGTGTTACTTTGTGGAAATCCATCATCAAATATTGTAGTGGACGTTACTTTGCACTTCCGCCTGGAATAGATTGAAGCTACCACGTCTTACTAGAATCTTAGAATCATCTTACTAGAATTTCCGATATAGTCCATAAACATACGTACAAAATCCTTCGCAGTCTAGATTTCGTGAATACGGAACGCACTACCTGTGTTTCTAGGATGAGGGCAAACAATGGGAATATTTAAAAGTTTGGTCAAAAAGTACTTACTGTTATTATATGTATTACTATACTTTGTTTTGTTTCATATTTATGTAGAACAGTGTAGAACAATAATGATTTAATTAAAAGAAATAAAGTATAAATATCTACTAAATATTACAATTTTAATTCTGTATTGTAATTGATTGACTTTTTTGTATTTTAATCCGATGAAGGGCGTAGCATTTTTTCCTGTTCTCAGGAATGTCTTTTATTTATTTTATACTCATTAAATCCCTCATTCTAACAATCAAGTTTAAAACGTGTATTTGTTATACTTGACGTTGGCGGAATTGCCTACATAGACAGAGGCCATACCAAAAGAAAAGAAACCCTCATGTTTCCACGAAAGTTTTGAAGTTTAAACTGAAAAATCGTCCTACGCTTTACTTAAGCTCACTCTTTTGGTATACTTATATTCCCCTACAAAATGATAATAATTTAGTCAATGTTAAACTGTAATGACGGACTCGCGGTGATCTTTTTTTATCTGTCTTACTATAATACAACTGTAACAAGCCGAAATCTGTACATTATATATTTTTTGAAAATTTTAATCAGGGTAGACTATGTTATCAGTATAGAAACCAAAAATAATATTTTTACAATTTTTGTCTGTCTGTCTGTCTGTCTGTCTGTCCCTGTGAACATGCATCACTCTGAAAGTACTGAACCAATATTGACGAAACTTGACATAGTGATAACTAATATTACGAGATTACATCTAAGATACCTTTTGTCCCATAAAACGCAAGGGGTGCTCCAGGATAACGAAAAATTAAAAATTGTAGTCAATGTAACTAGACTTTTTTGCGACACCTTAGTACAAGAGCCGGCAACGTTGGAAGAACAAGAATTTTAGAATAGCTGGTTCTTTAATATATCAATATATAAATATTTTTGTATCATAGGAGGCAAACGGACAGGTGGGTCACGTGATGTTAAGTGACCACCACCGTATACATACACTAGCAACACCAGGGGTGTCGCAAGTGCGTTGCCAACCTGTAATTGGGGGAGGGAGAGGGTAAGGGAAGGGAAAGGAGGAAAGGGGAAGAGAGGTGAGCCTCCAGTGCTCTCACTGACCGAACGAAACACTACAATGCAAGCACTGTTATTTCACGTCGGTTTTCTATGAGAGGGTGGTATTAGCCCGAACGAGCCGACCCCTTCATGCTGAAACCAGTACTAGCTTCAGCGTGGCTCTACCACCTACACAAATTATCAATGTATCAATAGATAGAATTTAGGACACCTGGTAGCCGGTTGACATTGTATTTTTAATGCGCATTTTGATTTAATTAATTTTGATTTATGAATAAGTTTAGGAACGTTTTTTTTCAGTAACTTTTAAACGCAATTAAAAACATGAATTTATCACAGCCAGACACAATTTTTATAAACAATCATATGCCCGCTGAAATAATTTATAAATAAAAATAATTAATTTCAATCCAATTATTTTTTTCGATAGCAAAGAACAAATTTCATTTTATTAAACATTATTTATATTCAGATTTCAGCATATACAATGAAACAACGATAAACGTAAACGTATGATTTGTCGAGATACGTCGATAACATACACTGCCACAATTATCGCTATCTTTATCGTGCAATCTAAATACTGAGTTAATAACTGAATTAGTTTGAAATCTGTACTTATTTATATCTAAATATAATAATAATTAAAAAGATATTGCTATTTCAACTTGGTTTAAAATTACGTTTATTTTTATTTCCAAAAAATAGCATCAAGCAAATTATTGCTAATAACTAAAATGTCTTTCAATAATAATTCCAATTATCTGCAAATGGGTATCAGTTTTATTAATTTTTTTCGCGTTTAAAAATACAATTGAGACAAGTGATAACCAATTTGGTGCAGACGAAGTTGCACGGATCAGCTAGTTTAAAATATATGGCTAGTTACAACACTAAAAAGATTGAGAAAGTATACATTCATTATTTATTAAGACAGAATTGTACATTTACTAGTATTTTTATTAGTTATCTTTGCCACACGTTACCAAAACTTTAACCAGTTTCAATAATTCAATGATTGTTTTACTGGCACATATTTAAACAAAATATACATGTCTTAAAACAAACTCAAGTGTATATATATACTCTGCTACAAGAGTAGGTATCATCAATATGCTTAGCAAAATATGCTGTAAGCAGGCGTTCTAGTGGTTCATAATAACCGTGGAGTTCTCTTGAAACTCCGACACAATGCGAGGCGCGGTCTAACCCTCCGGATTACTTGTCCAACATTTCTCCTAGTTACGTTTTTTTTTCATTTTCCATAAAATTTATTATACTGCAATTTTTGAATGACTGGTTTCACTGCTACGTATCAGTAAGAGAAATAAAGTTCTATGATTGAGTAGCTAATGTGACTTTGAATGTGTATAAAACGTGCAATTCTTGTATATTTTTATATATTCAGGATCTCGGAAACCTAGAAATCTAGTATGTGGTTTCGGGGACGATAAATCGATCCAGCTAAATTATATTCATGGAATTTTTTTTCAATCGAATTTTCAGGCAATGAAAAAATATACCTAGAATACAAGGTAATTTTCGCCGGCGCTGTCAAAACAAAAATAGCTCAGATGGTAATGGGTTGCTTCGAAAATCCGTGTAACCTCAGTTCGAATCCGAGTGACAGCAGAAGAGATATGTTTTGTATTTTTTTTTTTAATGTTAATTTTATGAGGCAAACCTAACAGTTTACTTTAATTTAAAAATGTTTTTTAAAGAACCGTGCTAGGCTCCGTCGACAAGTACCTATTATTATATCAGGCATTTTTCCCGCAACTTCTGTATATAATTAGTATATTCTGAATACAAGTAGCTTGTTTTCCTCAGAGTCCTAGTCTTTTATGCCACTATTCATATTAAACAGTTCAGAGGTTTAATTCTGAAGAGGTGACAAACACACCGACAGTATTATGCAGTTGTCCTCCGGTGGTCAAAATTCGATCATAATTAATTACATTTTAAACTTAATTTAATTGAGTTTTATTGCCAAACAGTGTACAGATTTTGTAGATTGTAGAAGTTAGGAGCGTGGAGTATGATGATCAGAGATTCATACTTAAATACTTCAACTCGACAAAGGTACAGAGAAAAACTGTTTGCAAAAATTCCTTATTAAAAAAACTAAAGCCCATCAATAGCTACTAAAATAAATCGGTTGACAAATAAACAAGATAAAAGTACTGAATTCTTTAATCCGGGTAAAAGATACTGAATTCTTTTATCTTATTGTCAGTCTATATATAAATAACTAGCTGTTACCCGCGGCACCGCACGCGTTTTTTGAATTTATTAAAAAAAATATTAAAATTTGTTATTAGATGTGTAAATAACAGTAATACTCTTTCAAACATATTTGTAAGTATGACACGCACATCATCTACAGTAACGGATAACAGTTCATCACTACTATGTAAAACAAAGTCCTGTTCCACGTCTATCTATATGTCTGTTCGCGATAAGATCAAAAACTACAAAACGCATCTTCATGTCGTTTTCATTAATATATAAAATGATTCTTGGGCAAGGTTTAGGTATAGTTTGTCTTATTATCAGGGCAGGCAACGTCTGCTGAACCCGCTAGTTTAAAATAAAACAGCTAATTAGTTACTGATTTGCCCGTAGAATTCCCATTCAAATATTACTTGTAGTCCGGTGAAGCTGTTAAGACCTTGCTAGGTCAATCGCGTAATCATTTGTAAGAAAAAAAAACGTTCAAATAGGTCCAGCTATTTCGGAGATTACTCGGAACAAATAAACAAACAGACATATCGAGAGAATAAAAAAAATGTTGATATTTTTAGCACCACAGATATATGTATTCACCAAAAAATATTTATTTTAATATTACATACACACACACTTTATTTTTATAATACGTAATATATCACAAATCAAAAATTGGAAACAAAACTAACGTACAATAAACTTTTTGAGGAGTTTTTGGCGGAATTTCATTCTGTCATGCAGTGGATTTTATATTTTATACATAATTTTGTGTTACTTGACTCTATATTATGTTAAATTGGCGGCGTTTTATGTAATTTAACGTTTGTTTATTGTGCGTAAGTGAAATGAATTGGTTTTAAAAATTAAGAAGATAAAAATTTACGAAATATTATATAGAGAATTTAGCGCTTACACCTTTTCATTAACTTAGACATAAAAGAAAACTGGCTAAGGAATACATAAGAATTACCTAAATTGACAACTTTAGAATTGGCAGTATGGATCAATTCCTTCGCCAGTCTTATTGGAAGAATATTATTGCTACTAAACTTTCTGAATAACAACACAAGATAAACTTAAGAAATGTTTGCGATATAAACGTAACACGTATAATTAAAAATCGAAAACAAAACTAACGTAGAATAAACTTTTTTAATAGGAATACAAAATAAACCATGAAAATATTTTTGATAGAATGTTATCGCGTTACCATGGCAACGCGTATAATACTGACATTAACACGCAGCGGAAGCTTCCAAAGTAGCCCGATTTTGAGACATTCTTCATTAGTGCTCAGCTCCTTTTGGTTTTAACGTGATGATATGTAGCCTATAGCCATCCTCGATAAATGAGCTATCTAACACTAAAAGATACTTTTAAATCGGATCTGTAGTTCATGAGATCATAGCGTTCAACCAAACAAACAAACAAACAAACAAACAAACAAACAAACAAACAAACAA
>JACEII010000013.1:4210884-4306139 GCA_014332785.1 Antheraea mylitta | reverse complement strand
AACAAACAAACAAACAAACAAACAAACAAACAAACAAACAAACAAACTCTTCAGCTTTATATATTAGTATAGATTATATGGATTACATAAAATAAACCATATAAAGGAAAATCAAACTACACAAGTTATACTATTAATAATTATAATATAAAGAGAGAAAAAGCTTTTATTGTTGGAACATATCACAATTTGAGGATAAAAAGTATATATATGCGTAATAAAAAATGTCCAACAAAAATACTCCCATTTAGCTGCATGCTGCGGTACAACTAAATAATACCGCAGAGCTGATTTTTAATGAGGGTTTATTATACCAATGGACATACTTGTATTACGTAACTTAAGAAAAATATGATATGACTGTATAATAATAAAAATAAAATTCATACAAACATAACAACAATACAGTAATGTAATAAATGAGCATCAAACACAAAGCATAAGGCGGGTTGCGTAATGTAAGAGTGAGAGCATATTTACAAATGTTCCCAAATCTTGAATAAGTATTAATAATTCAAATGATTTATGTATACAGAGTTGGTATCTATGCTACATTAATCTGCTGACATTTAGAAGGGCTAATGAGTTGCGATCAGGTTGTGTTCATTAGTATCTGTTACATAAATTCCTGTGAATTTGTTGTTGATCCGAAGCCCGTGGTATACCGGCACTGGCCACAATCCGCTTGACCCAAAAACTCGTTGGAGTGGTGTCGGCCGCTGCAAATGAGGACGATCGCACCGATAGCAAACGCCTTAGCGCACTCTTTCGCCACCCATACTCGCGCTACGTCATTATTTATCCATATACTAGTTGATGCTCGCGACTTCGTTCACGTAAAAATATTTTTTTCGTTGGAACTACTTGTTCTGGATGAATTTTTGAGTTGTCTTTTATAAATGTATAATTTCCATACATTACAATTTCCTAAATCTTTTTATCGAATTTATTACCGATTAAATCCTAACATTACGGAAAATAAATAATAAAGCCTAGATGGCTCTTTGAAAACTCATTTTTTTATATCATATAGGAGGCAAACGAACAGGCGGGTCACCTGATGTTAAGCGATCACCGCCGTCTATGGACGACACTAGCAACACCAGGGAAGTCGCGAGTGCGTTGTCAGCCTGTGTTCTGTGGAAATGAGGGGAAAAGGGATGAGGAGAGGAGATAGAAGGGGGGGCGAGACAAGGGGAAGTGAGATGGGCCTCCGGCACCCTCACTGATCGAACGAAACGCAACAATATAAGCACTGTTACGTCACGTCGATTTTCTGCCAGAGGGTGGTACTACCCCGAGCGAGCCGACCCATTAATGTTAAAACCAATAATAGTTTCAGCGTAGCTCTACCACCTAAAAAAGTATAAGTTAGTCTGCTAGTATAAGTTTCGTCAAAATCGATTCAGAAGTTTAAGAGATTAGCCTCGACAAACCACAGACACTTGAATTTCATTTACAAGTAAAGTATAGATTTACTTCGTAGTTCGGTGAAGCTGTTAAAAACTTAATAAACCTTAAGAACTTAAGAACTTACCCAATAGCGTAGTCAGTTCGAGAGAAAAAAAGATTTACTATATTCATAATCGTAGCTTTACTAATTAATATATAACAAAAAGTAAATTGATGAAACTGTTATGAAATAGAACGTACCGATTTTTATTTTTAAAACTCCATTTTAAAGAGCACAATCAATTATAAAAATCATATAATAAAATATACCAAATAACTGTTTTTATAACTTCATCTTTTAGTGGAATTATGTTTTGGATCATTTACTTGGTCTATGTTATATTTACTTAAAAACTTTTTCCGGAAGGCGCCGAAAGCCTACTTTGTGCCGCCTGTCGTATCTAAGTTGATTTTTCAAAATTATCACATAAAACTTAAGACGTCCAAGAAACATTTTCAATAATGTAATAAAAATGCTAGCCTTTAATGGCCATACTTTTTACCAAAATCTTCGTCCCAAATGAAGACTCTATCCTAACAACTACATCAGATCCAGACGAATTGGAAGTTTAATATAATCTCATAAAGTCTAGTAGATAAATAGTACCAATTCTGTACTGTCTTTTTAAAATAATATTTAAAATATAATTGTTGTCATCTAGGATTCCACAATAGCGGATAGACCTTAGCTTGATTTAGTACATTCCTCCAAATTGATTCTAATTCCAGCCTTCTCAATTTCCCACATTGTCCCCAACTGTTTTTAATTTTTTATTAACACCATCAACCGACTGAGTTTAAGCTTGCCTTAAATTCTAATTCTACAAGGTTGTCCATTTAAAAGTATTTTGTGTATCCTCGCCTCTGCCAATTTAAAAATAATAATACTGAATGGTCAAATAATACAAGATTTTAATTTAAAAGACTTTTCACATACCAAAAATATTTTTTTGCACGATAAACAATGTTTTATTGTAGGGTGAATGAAGACTTCTTTTAGATGTAAGACGGGCATAGTCACCCCCCCACATCCATATAAAGCGTGGGGGATAAACACTAGCACATGTTGTTTTGTTTTTCGCACTGACGACGCTACTAACCCGGCAAGGTCTTTACAGCTCCGCCGGACTACTAAGGCGAGCACTTAAGGCACTCAGCCGATTTTATTTGACAACTAGCTCAAGGGTGCACGGCACACCTCGGCTTGGCTGTTACCTGTTTCATGCAATTCCCGACCTATCTAGCTAACCTAGGCCAAGCTATCTAATTATACATGAATGAGTTGTTAAAACATTTATGTGTACTAAGCATACATATCTCAACAAGTCTTACATATATTCTTATCGGAAAAGTTTCTAAACTATTTCAGTTCAATAAAAGAAGCATGCTATATTAATTTCTATCAAGTATTTACATGATTTTTTGTAAGCATGTCAGGGGTGTAAGGGGTATCGAGTAACATCTTAAGACTTGAGACACCCAAGCCAACCTCACCTGCACGTGGTGCACCCTGCTGATCAACGAACGAGGCAATGGTGATAGCGGGGTGGTAGGGTTATACAGCCCGACTGGGTCGCAACCACCATGTACATGGCGAAAAAGCCCCTCATAGTGACTCGATTTTGCGCGTCGCGTTTCGGGATCAGCCTGTGCATATCCAGTACCGGGTAACTTTCGTCATTATGGCCGGCATGACAGTGGCGACCGACGATGGATGATCTGTCTCGCGGTGGTCGCCACTGTTCTTGGATTGTACTATGCTTACCATCAGGCATAGTGCAGTCACTTTGTCGTGCTTCAATAAAAAAAAAGTCATATTCAATGAAAAATGAAATTACCACTACATTATTGTGCAGTTGTTGTGGATGCAGATTATACAATCCGGTTACTCGAAATTGTCACAGTTATAAACTGCATTGAAATTTTATTTAAACTAGTGGTCGCCTCTTGGCCGAGGTCGACCATAATTCATTTTGTCAATCAACAAGATCAAAGAAAATAATAATTATTTCAGTAGTTTTATAAATTTACTTAAGATAAGTTATTTTTAATGTATATTATGAATTTATATATTATTTCATTATAAAATTCGATTTGAGCAGTTAATTTCAAAGGGCATGTGAGGTATGGAACCTAAGTCATTTTAAAAATATTGAATGTAGTGTGAAAAAAGGTAATCGGAACGTGAGAGTAAAATGAAGGATGGCGAAACGTCTTTTTAATTTAATTTGTATATATATTGTCTGTCATTCAAGCAGTAGTATGAGTAATGTATATTTTGACCAATTAATTTCTAATGCATTTTATATAACAAAAATAGCTTTATGCACTTCGCCTCCATATAAAGTTTAACTATGCCAAAAAATCGTATTCATCCGTTCGAGCAATTCGCTTAAAAAAGGGTACAAAGCTTTCGCTTCACGTGCTAATTATAGATAACGTTAATATTCTTAGTTCAAATATCAATTGAGTTAAAAAGGTATGTTACTAAGAGCAACATTTTTTCTTGCTAACGTGCCGGTAAAGGTAAACCAATAACCGAGATGTTGAAATTTAATTACTAACACACAGGGATTCCTTCAAGTTAATTTTAGAATATAATGTAGGCAAAGGTGTTGGTTTACTTTAATAATATGTTACCTACATCAATATGAAATATTTGAGTAACCTATCGTTTTTAAGACCAGCTTTATTTGCTTGTAATATCGTTCATAAAATATTGATTTACTTGAATAATCGGAACGCCGAAAATTTCAAGTTCTATATATAATTTTATTACGTTGAAAAATGTAGCCATTTTACTATATTGTTTTGTATGGTTTCTTGGTTGTGGTTCAGAATTGATCGACGGTTGTATCGGGCCGGGACACGTGCACTGGCACCTTGCAACCGCCCCTTGTCGCCCTTCGCCGCCCATCACAGACCGATACCACGTCGCCGCCCGTTCCCGACTGCTCGCCGCAACGTGACACGAGCGTGCCACGTGAATTAATTGAGCTCACTATAGACTATGTACGCTTCTCATGGCTTTGTTTTATCTACGATCTTTTTCCTAACGTTTCGAAAACGTTTGAACGAATATTATACACTACAATATTGTACAACTACAAATTTACAACTACATGTCTAGTCTGACCTGGGCACTATGTATCTAACTACACCGCGCAGTATAATACAAGTTTTTATTTTATTTTGAATCAATTTTTTTCCAGAGAAAATAATCTAGACGTAAATAATGAAAAACAAAAGCTCAAACATAATTCGGTATTTTTGGCGGTACTTTTGTTTTTTGCAGTATTCGACGGGGTAGATCTAACGTGTTACAATATTATGCCAATTCGTCAATAACTATTACCTGATTAGGCCTCCCACGGCAGCAGCTCAAGCCTAGGTTCGAACCCTCGGTAGGGAGCCCTTGAGTGCGTTGCTTGCGCGTTACGGTCATAAACAAATATACATCACTGCTACAAAACTACACGATCACCCCCACACATGTGCACGCTACACGATTACACATGAAAGTGGAAGGGTTTACTTTTTTCCCTTATTGAACTGAAAAACTATTAGGTTCACATGCTAAAACCTATAAATAATAGAAAAGAGGTTATGTCGTAAAGACACACGATAAAAGTGAAACTTTAGTACTGCTGAGAAATATTTAAATTAAAAAAAAAATACAGCGATATGCCAACGCCACGTGGTGTTCCTAGACGGTTACCCATCGAAGTGCTGACTGCACCCGACGTTGCTTAACTTTGGTAATTGGGCCGGAACACGTGTTTTCAACACTCTACTCGACACAGTGTTTATCTCACCACTTGTCATCACACAAAAAGATTGCCGATCAGAATTCTAATACTTTCCACAATTTACTTCAAAATAAAGCATGCTTAATCAACTTCGATTTAGCTTTAATTTTTGGAACACACATTCTAAAATATCCCTTGAAAGCCTCCCATAATCCGAAGGAGTTATTTCTGTTGGACTGTAAAGCTAGCATTCAAATCTCGAACTCAATTGTTGTGTCTAGAACAGGGACGGGACCGAGTTAGATGTCCACTCGAGGTGGGAAACGCTTTGCATATTTGATGTGAGCCGGACAGCCGATGTCCGCTCTTACATTAATAATTTAAGTCTATGCTCACCTAACCGTGCCCTAGGCAATTGTTATCTCCCACATGCCCGACTTGTCAATTGACGTACTCGATCAAAACGGTATTAACCGTCTTTGATGAAATGCTCGGCCTGTTGTTTAACAAAGGCTGGTCTTTGGAGATCGTATGTTTCACAGCGATCAATTCTGAATTGCTAATAGTTCTCCGAATTTGTTACTTGAGCTAAAATTTTGTAAAGGATTTTCCATGTTTGATGAATTGATATTCAGAATTCAAGGAATTCTGTATGTGTAATAGTCAGAACACGGTTTGTATGAAAGGAAGTGTTTCAAAAGTTATACAGAAAAATGAAAATTGTGGTTAAGAAATCTTCACATAAAGTAAGTAAGTGACTGAGATAGAAAGAATGTTGGAAGATCTTCAAAAATATTGGTACTTAACAGATTAACCTTCAATTATCCAATTAGCATTTTATTACATTACTAAAACTATTTCACTATTAATTATATGAAACTGTCCGCGTGGACAGTTTATTAATTATATGTAAAAAACCAGTATCCAATAAAGTCATCTGAATGTATTAAGACCATTTATTTATCTAATTTTCTCTCGTACTTAAGTCGCGTCGTCATTAAAATTATAATAACTTTTAATGGAGTGAACCGATTTTATTAAAACAGAGAATAAATGTTACTCAAGGATACCCTTTATGAGTTTTTCGTTTTTAGGTGAAGTTTTATCATGAACGCAGTACTTTAGCAGTGATGCATAATCATATAAACACATAGAAAAACATTTTAAAAAAATTTTTGTAATGTATTTTATTACTTATTCCAAGACATCTGCTACAATTTTTTTCACAAAAATGTTGGCTTCACATCTTCTTCCATATTATCTATACTATAATAAAACTGGAACAAAGTCAAATCTGTACATTAAATATTTATTGAAAATTATAATTGGGGTACACTTTGTTATAGATATAGAAGCCAAAAATAATCTCTTTACAATTTTTGTCTGTCTGTCCCTGTGAACACGTATCACTCTGAAAGTACTGAACCAATTTTGACGAAACTTGGCACAGTGATAAGTAATATTACAATATTACATCTAGGATACTTTTTATCGCACAAAACGCTAGGAGTTTTCCAGGATAAAGGACGAAAGACAAAAAATTGTAGTTAATGAAATTCTTAATGGATTTTGGTAATTTTTTTTGTAAAAAAAAACAAATAAAAAGAAATATCGTTGGGTTCCGAATCGTTGCCTCCATCGTTGATCGATCAGTATAAAACCAGCTCATTATAACTGAGCTACGGCTACATGGTGTTTGAATGCGTAATTAACCACATATAAAATGTTGACAAAGTTTAAAATATGTGTAAACGAAATTGTAACTAATATGTAACGGGTTTTAGGCTTATTATAAAAAATATTTCTTACATACCAAGTGGGTACAAGTTTGAGTCGCTGGGAAGCTACCTAATATGTAACGGGTTTTAGGCTTATTATATAAATATTTCACAGATACCAACTGGGTATAAGTTTGAGTAACTGGATAGTTTGGATTCACAACTGAAACAGTAGATGTCGCTGCAGTTGAGTTTATTAAGATTTTTCGTGTTTATAAATACAATCGAAACCAGTGATAACCGGTTTAGTGCAAACGAAGTTACACGGGTCAGCTAGTTCTTATTATAAACTAGCTGCAAAATCCCGACTGCTGCCACACTTACCGTTTCTAATTGTGAATCCAAGCTATCAAGGGATTCACTCAGACATATACCCGGTTAGTATGTGAGAAATCTTTTAAAATAAGTCTAGAACCCGTTCGCAGCATCACGTGCGGGGGTTTTTTTTAATTATTATTATTGTTATGTTATTCTGCAGACTCTTGGTCCGCACCTTTTTTTTGCTTACATGTAGTATTTTGTATACGTAAAAATCGTATCCGTGCGCGTTTTTTTAAATAGTCATTTATTAAATATTAACTGTTCAATTATTATTAACTATTTTTGGTTTAATGACGTTATTGTTTTTATAGCGCTTGCATTTCCATTCTTTATGGCCATTTGTAGGTTGTAATCCACAATATCCCGTGTCGGAGCGTCCACGGCCCGATGAATTAATTATCGCGCCGCGTACAGGTGTCGGTGTGCCTAGATATTGCCACTATAGCATGTGAAACGCTATCGTGGATTTGTACTCTTCTGCTCTTTGTTTGCAGGATCACCACCGATTTGAAGGTCAGTCCCTGGGATTCATGGACTGTCAGAACGCGCAATCTTTCCCCTACCCCGTAGCCCTTTTTTATCAGGGCTTTTTTCTCCTCCTGCTTGTGTACCAGGATGAGAGTATCGGGAGTGTGTGAGGGTATTTGTTCGTCCTGATAGCCCCTGATGCTCAGAGATCTTTCTATCGGTTTCGGAGAATATATACCGTCGTATACTTGACTCAGTGCATAGGCTACATCCATCGGGTTTCTGTAAGTGCAAGTGAGCTGTTTGTCAATACCGGCTACGGCCGTTGGTCTGGTATATGCCATCCGAAATATTTTTTTTTTCATCGAAGCACGACATAGTGACTGCACTATGCCTAATGTTAAGCATAGTACAATCCAAACACATCGGCAACCACCGAGAGACAGATTATTCCTCGCCGGTCGCCGCTGTCACGCCGGCCACGAAAGTCACCCGGTACTGGATATGCACAGGCTGATCCCGAAACGCAACGCGCAGAGGCGAGTCACTATGACGGGCTTTTTCGCCATATGCATGGTGGTTGCGACCCAGTCGGGCTGTAAAACCCTACCACCCCGCTTTCGCCATTGCCCCGTTCGTTATTCAGCAGGGTGCACCACGTGCAGGTGAGGTTGGCTTGGGTGTCTCAAGTCTTAAGATGTTACTCGACACCCCTTACACCCCTAAAGTCCCGATCGATGTAGGGTAGATGGTTGATATCTCTGATGAGGATAATTTCGCTTGCTTCCGCCAACCGACCGGCAGTCAGGATTGCCCCGAAATGGTTCATGAGAGCCTCATCCATGATTAACCTTGGACGTTTATCATACTCTCTGAAATCATTTACCAATATGGACGCCATGGCGCGCGCACGCTTTTCTGCTTTTTTGCCGTGTGCCTGCACCAGTTTCTCCTGTAGGTCTTTTGCCGCTTCGGTTGTGGTAGTCGCTACAGCGCCCCTCTCCACATCAAAGTTTTTAATCAACCACGTAGTCTTTTCACAGCCGGGGATCCCGTTCGTCGATCTGATCTTAGGTGTCGTTTTAGTGCTTTCCACCACTGTTGGATTTATTACCCTTGAGGTAGTTTTAATCCTATCGAGTATTTTTTCCTTCAGCATGATTCTTGTGCACCGAGCAACTACTACTATTGGATCATCCGGGGGCGCTTCGAACATGTGAGGCTGAGGTGCTTCCCGTGTCTCTCTCTCTTTCCTTAGTACGAAACCACTGGTGGAATTGTAAGCGGTCATGTAGCTGCCCGTCATTACTCCTGCTATGACTTAAGCAGAGTCGTTGTTGTAGATAGCCGCCTCCGCTTTCTCTAATCTAGCATCTCTCAAGGCCACGTTTCCCAGATGGTGGGCCTCTAGGATTTGTGTACACGTAAGTGTGTTGACTTTAATCGTGGCCTCGAGTATGGCTTTGAATTCGAGTATAGCATTTTCCATGTGATCCAGTGGTCTCGTGACAGGAATTTGGATGGGTAGGACTTGCCCCATGTCCGTTCTGGTTTTCTATGGCTGCGGTTTGGATTTAGCGTTTGGAGCTCTCCTCCGAAAACGGTCTATTGCTTCTTGCTGTTTATTACTGGTATACACGTACGGGGTTCGATTAAGATAAAAACTAATCTACATATATTGTCGGTAACGTAAAAAAGAAGCATAAGGAGATGAAGTATAGCTTAAATTTTTAGCTAATCTGTTTACTATATAAAATACAGCGCAAAAAAATTAACAATGTTCGTCAAGAATTTTATGGATAAAAAAAATTGTTGTCATTCGTCCGTCCTGGATAATCCCTTGCGTTTTATGGAACAAAAAGTATCTTAGATTCAACTTTATAATATTAGTTATCACTGTCTTAAGTCTCGTCAAAATTGGTTCATTACTCTCGTTATATATTCAGGATCTCGAAAACGGCTTCAGCGATTTCCGTGAAACTTAAGTATGTAAGTGGTTTGGGGGACGATAAATCGATCTAGCTAGATTTCATTCATAGATTCTCACAGTCAGATAATCCTTTCTTTTACATTCTATCTTGCGTCAACACTCAAGCCTTACTTTTGCTCCAACAGCATATAAACACAAACGCAGAACTGACAGAGTATGCGCTGAAGTCTTCTCCACTCTCGCTGTAATCAGAAATCAATATTATTATCAGAGTGCAGTTCTGTATAACAAGTTTAACAAAGAACTTAACCTTTTTCCTCTCACTTACAGAGAATGCAAAAAATGTGTAAGAAATTGGCTCCTTAAACTTAATTATGAGGAAACCGAAAAAATTATCACAAATTAGGAGACATTTCCTCTTAATAGTATTCCTCACTGAGGTTCTTAGTCTGTAGGAAATGTTGCTCTTTGTATTATTCTGTCTAATACAAATATTAAACACATACACCACACACACAACACACACGCACACACAACACACACACACAAAACACTCTATTTTTTTTTCTTCTGTATATGACACTTCACATACATTGTATGTACACACATTATCTATTTGAGGAACGAAATATGTTACTCTGGAACTGGCCGATATTGGCTGCGACACAGGATAACTAATGCAGCTGATGTCGGTCATTTATCATATTCTGCAAATTGTTTAAAGTTCTAAGTTGTTAAGTTGCAATAAATAAATGTAAATGTAACAATGTAAATTTTAGTAACAATGTAAATGTTAAAGTTAATAATAAATAGGTTATTTCCTAGGACAAAAAAATAAAAATAAATTATTAAATTATTATTATTATAGAAAACATTTTATTACCTGAGTTCTCTTGCAATAAAAAAATATAACTAGAATATACAGGTAAATTTTGCCGCTGCTGTCAATAAAAAAATAGCTAAGATAGAAATCAGCTGCTTCGAAAATCTGCCTAACTCCAGTTCGAATCAGAGTAACAAGAAAAGAGATATCTTTTTTTGATAAAAAATGCTATTTTTGTGAGGCAAACCTAAAAGTTAATTTTAATTCAAAAATGTTTTTTAAAGAACCGAGCTAGGCTCGTTCGTTTAGATACTAGTCAATTAATTATACATGGTGTATAAATTTCGACAAATAAGTATTTATATTTTGAAATACATTTAATAATTTTGCAACGAGAAAATAGAGGAAGTTACAGTCTAGCACACTCAAGTGTATCTGCTGATTGCCGGATTCAATAGACATCAATGTCGGTGAAGGCATTGTGCATCGGTTCCGGAGTACGAACAAGCTCCGTCGTCGCATCGTCGCCGGCATTATTTGTAGCAATTTGTTATTTTGCGAAGCTTGAGTAAATTGTTTGTCTATGCTTTAGCATAGTCTTTCTATAGCTCAATAACAACAATTGGAAATGCGTTTATTATACATTTTTCATACAAATTTCTTTCTAGATAAAATATTAAACAATTACTTTTTATCTGGTGTTTTTTCTTAAGTTTAATTATTTTGACTACCTTTTATTATAGTTTCCTATTAAGAAATGTCTATGTATCATTTTAGAGTTTCATTTCTAATTATATTTTTATAACATTTTCTATGTAATTCATACTCTTTAAATCGGTACCTATGTCGTTATATTCTTGTGATAAAAGTAGCATGAATTGGCGGTTAGCGATCGGGGCCTCATCCATCAGTAGGCGCCAGACCTTAATAATTTTATTATACCATTACACATTATATGTAGAAAATATATTCTAAAGAGTATGGTATATTTAAAAATTACTAATATTTTTGCTTCATAACTAGGTTGTCGAGTACGAAGGTTGCACTGTCGTGTGAGCTGCTGTTTTATTGCATACGAACCTATTATCGCGTACCGTATTGTGGTTATTACATCATTTTAGATACATCTAATCTATGTTAATATTATAAAGAGATAAAGTTTGTGACGTTGTGAGTTTATGACGTTGTAATATTGAGAATTACTGGTCCGATTTGAAAAATTCTTTCAATGTTATATAGCTCATTTATCGAGGATAGTTATATATCACCACGATAAGATCAATAGGAGCGGAACAGCAATGAA
Source organism: Antheraea mylitta (assembly GCA_014332785.1). Classification (NCBI taxonomy): domain Eukaryota; kingdom Metazoa; phylum Arthropoda; class Insecta; order Lepidoptera; family Saturniidae; genus Antheraea; species Antheraea mylitta. The sequence continues at coordinate 4,294,315 of JACEII010000013.1, read as the reverse complement.
GAATGTTCCAAAATCGGGTATTTTTCCCCTTGAGAGTGTCCGCTGCATGTTAGCGTTACCCCAGAGTAACTATTCCACGCGAACAAAGTCGAGGGTAAAGGCTAGTAGAAAATATTACTGTAGTATGCGCTGATAAGAATCTCAATATGTGTCAGTAGTAATTTTAATACCTCGTACATCAATTAAAACATGTGTAGGCAACGCTGTATATAATAATTAAATACTAGTTACAGAGAAAACGATTATTAAAAAAATGAAACTCTAACTAGGTATTCAGAACACGTGACAATTGTACTGAGATACAATGAGTTTTATAATATCTATTATGAATCTATGTACATCTAGGTCGCTATTAATCCTGCTGGCGAGGTCAGTAGGCCAATACCCGCGTTCCATATTACGAACGTAGAATAATAAAATCGTCAACGACAGCCATATTGAAATATTTGTTATTGTTAGGTAGTAAATCTATAGTCATAGAACTATATAGAAATTGAATGGTAAGGGAATTTTTAAGAAAAATTGTCTTCAAACAGTTTTCTATATATGTAATAAGAACGTAAATCTAACGTGTCTGTACTTATAGATTTTTATGAAAAAAAATGTTGCAGATATCTGCGTAGAAGTAATAAAATACATTTCAATAATTTCTACAAATATCTGTTTGTCTGTCTGTCTGTTTGTATGAACACGTATCACTACTAAAGTACTGTGTTCACGACAAAACCTAAAAAAATCATAAAGCATACCCTCGAGTTACATTTCGTTTTTGTTTCGTTAAAATCGGTTGATTCTATCAAAAGTTATTGTAATTTTAATTACGACGCGACTTATGTACGAGAAATAAGGTGATTAATAAACGGACTCGGATGATTTTATAAGTCACTGTTTTTTTAGATTAGGTTCCTATTCATGATGGGTTTTAGATTGAATTAAAGCGCTATTATGCTAAATCAATATGACACTGCACGCTTTTTTTGAATGTATTAAATAAATTTAAAATTGTTATTAGATGTGTAAATAACAATAATACTCTTTCAAAAATATTTGTAAGTATGACACGAACATCATCTACAGTAACAGGTAACATGTACATTATATATGTAAATACTAATAGTGTATTGAATGGGATGGGATTTATCATCAGCCACATAACTGGAACTTTAAACTGCTATATACACCCTCAATGCTCACTTACACTATTTAAGAAAGTAATAAAAATATTAAGTATCGAACAATACGTGTTCAATCTTTTATTATATAGATATAATATGTCCATATTGTTGATATAATCAAGTTATTAATATACCTTGCTATAATTTAAATCACATATAGACATATGACTTTTAATTATATTTATTCTTGGAGTCCAGTACAATGTATGTCACACGCGCATGTTTACAGTGAACAACATATTTTTGGTCAATTTCACACATACGAATGCACGGATAACAGTTCATCACAACATAGTGTCAACAAAGTCGTGTTTCACGTCTGTCTATATGTCTGTTCGCGATAAGATCAAAGACGCATCTTCATGCCGTTTTAACCAATATATCAAATGATTTTTGGGCAAGGTTTAGGTATAGTTTGTCTTATTATTAGAGCGGGTATCGTCTGCTGAACTCGCTAGCTTAAAATAAAACAGCTAATTAGTTAATTATTTGCCCGTAAAATTCCCGTTCAAATATTACTTGTTGTCCGTTGAAGCTGTTAAGACTTTGCTAGGTCAATAACGTAGTCATTTATAAGAAAAAAAAAACGTTCAAATAGGTCCAGCCATTTCGGAGATTACCCGAAACAAATAAACAAACAGACATATCGACAGAATTAAAAAAAATATGTTCATATTTGTAGCACCGCACATATATGTATTCATCAAAAAGTATTTATTTCAATATTATATACTCACACTTTATTCTTATAATACATAATATATCACAAACCAATAATTGGGAACAAAACTAACGTAGAATAATCTTTTTGACGAGTTTTTGGCGGTATTTCAATCTGTCATGTAGGGGATTTTGTATTTTATTCATAATCTTGTGTTATTTGACTCTAGATTATGTTAAATTGGCGGCGTTTTATGTAATATGGTTTGTTTATTGTGCATAAGTGAAATGAATGAAAAATAATACCACGGAGCATGTATTCTGGGGTCTTGAAAATTAAGAAGATACAAATTTACGAAATATTCTATAGAAGATTTGGCGCTTATACCTTTACATTAACTTAGACATAGAAGAAAACTGGGTAGAAAATACATAGGAACTACCTATATTGACAACTTCAGAATTGGCAGTATGGATTAATTCCTTCGCCTGTATTGATGGACGAATATTATTACTACTAACCTTTTAGAATAGCAGCACAAAATAGACTTTAAAAATGTTTGCGGTAGCGACGTACTACGTATAATCAAAAATTGGAATTAAAAATAACGTAGAATAAATTTTTGAACAGGAATACAAAATAAACCCTAATAATATTTCCGATAGAATGTTATCATGTTGCCATGGCAACGCATATAATACTGACACTGACACGCAGCGGATGCTCTAAAAATAGCCCGATTTTGAGACATTCTTAATTAGTGCTCCGCTCCTATTGGTTTTAACCTATATGTCCATGATATGTAGCCTATAGCCATCTTTGATAAATAAGCTATCTAACACTAAAAGAAACTTTCAAATCAGACCGATAGTTACTGAGATTAGCGTGTTCAACCAAACAAACTCTTCAGCTTTATAATATTAGTATATATTGTGGGTACTTATATTTACTGAAATTATTAATATTTCTTAGTTTTTAAAGTTATACTTCTTTTGGCGCGTTAGGGAAAGATGATGAGAGTAAATTTTATTGCGCGTGCACACCGTCACGAAAAAACAAAACTGTGAAGTTATTACGATGCGCGCGAACACCGTCACGAAAAAACGATACCCTAAAGTTTTTATCTTCGTTGTTTGTATTTCCTTGTATTAAAACTTTTAATGTATTAAATACCTTTTTTCTATTGTTAGGTCGTTTTTTCTAGAAACGTAGAATAAGGCGAAAGATAAAATTTTTGAAAAGATTTTAATTTGTTACGCCAAAGAAGTATAACTTCCAACGCATGTACATAAGTACACATACATTTTTTTTAAGTAACCATACGATTTACGGCCAATGACTACCTAAATTTGAATATGAAATGGAAATAATATTGTAGGTAACGAAAATGATGGTAGTTATTGTGTGTTAGGGCTTTGTCCATCATTTAATTAGCTGTTCTGCGTTACTTACTTCCAGGTAATAACTAATACCAATGTGAGCGAAGCCTCGTGATCGCTGAAACATGCTTTGAACTATTGTTATAATATATTGTTATAATATAATATATGAATATTTACTGTTCATGTAAGAGAAAAAGAAACGGTATTTTTATATAATGATGCTTACTTGTAAGCATGAAATTTTTATTTACAGTTTCAGAATATGAATTCAAGACATTATTATTTTTGCTAATAATACATACTAGTACATTCATAATTCAGTAATACAAAAAACTATGTCCGTATTTACGTACGTAAGAAGTTATACCACTATAATTAAAAAAAGACATTAAATGCAATGGTCATTTTAATAAATAATTATAATTGATTTTAAAAGGATTTAAAATTATCTTCCCATGTATCTGTATACAGATAGAAATATATAGAGATAAGTAAGATAACAAAAAGAAAAGAATAAATATATAATATAAATAAATAACGTAATAATATTAATTCATTTTCCACCATATTAATAATACAGTTTAAAATCACACATAAGTACTAGTATCTGGACGACCAAGTTTAGCGTAGTTCTTTAAAAAAACATTTTTAAATTAAAATAAACTGTTAGGTCTGCCTCACAAAATTAGTATTTTTGACCACAAAAAAAATACTTCTTTTGCTGTCACTCGGATTCGAACTGGGATTGAACAGGTTTTCAAAGCCGCCGATTTCCATCTTTGATAGCGGCGACGAAATTTACCTTTATATTCTATTTATATTTTTTCATTGCCTGAAAACTCAGATAAAAAAAATCTATGAATGAAATCTAGCTAGATCAATTTGTCATCCCGATACCACCTACATACTTAGTTTTACAGAAATCGCTGACGCCGTTTCCGAAATCCTGAATGTATAACGATATAAAAATACATAAGAATTGCTCGTTTAATGGTATTAGATAGATAGATATTTTCATCTCCGCTGACATAAAACTGGTTATAGATTCATATATATTTGAATAACTACCGTGAATATAGTTGTCAGTTCTCACGAAAATTTGACAGACAATCACCAACCAACTTCCCGGTGTCGCTTTTAGGTGTCGGTGTGTGCGCGAATCACAAAAATAAATTCAGTCATAATATTTTTATCAAACACTCTAAACAAAGGATTTCAAGTATTGATTCTGTATTTTTTTATACATTATTATAAGTTTACCTGCGATATATGTGGTAAAATCGTGACTTAATTAAATTACTTAATATGTTGTTTACTTTCGATATTGGCAGGCTAGTAACAACAACGATTGTGATTCAACCTATCTCTCACCATAAAATTAGAAGATGCTGAAATAATGTATTGAATTAGAAGAAAACGGCAAAAAATTTCGCAATTCCTCGAATACCACTGAAGACGGAGAGGTATTAATATAAACCCACATGACATTCAGTTTTTAGAATGAACACAGGCTATTTACTGAAACGTCTCGGCCGCAGTATGATTGATTGCGAACGGGCTCGGAATAGAGCCTCGGTATTGGCAGACACGAACGCCTGTGGAGACAGCCGTGTTTGACATGATGTCCATTTATTCTTTTCTGTTCGACAAGTCACGTCGAACGTCGGCACATTAAGGCGTTCAACATCTTACATTACATGATTAGGTAACATTATTGTTTAGATCTTTCGAGAAATATGATCGATGGAATGTGAAATCGTTATTGTTATTAGTCTTAAATATTAATGTTTTTTTATTTGAATAATGAATGAATAATGAATCTCATTATTCTATCCAAATTTTGTGTCGATTTTAATATATTTTATTGAATATTTAATATATTTAGAAAATTTTAAAAAAACGGTAACGTTGCTGTTTCAGTAACCATTTAAACCTTTAATCTGACCTTATAGATGATTCAAATATACTTGTTAAAGGAGTTAAGCTTATTATTTTAATAATATAACAAAATTTTGTGTATATCTGTACCCTATATCAATTAAGAGTTTGGACGACATTGATTGATTAAATTGATAAACAGTCTATTAGTACAAAATTTTTTGATATTGAGAATTTTTCTATGGAGGCTACGCTTATGAAAGGGCTACGTTTGAGAGCAAATAGGCTAAAAATGCCATATAAATAAACTGAATTTATCATCAAATAAAAATGATGTACTTGAATATAGTAAGATTTTGAATATAATATTACAGGAAACTTATCGAAGGTGGGCGTGTAGTATGATGGTGCCATTGTGGGTGGTCGATGGAGCGGAAGACAGCGGTGATGAGGAGGGTAGGTCGCGGCGCGCGCCTCCTGAACACACGGCACGGTGGCACGCGCGACATCTCGAGCGCGTCGGTCACTTAGACCGACGACGTGCTGGGGGCGTAGTGGGCCGCTGGGTCCGTGCAGCCGCTGCAGGTCCTGGCCGGCCTCCACTCCGGCTCAAGCCTTGCTTATCCGTCTGCCAGCTCGTCGAGCAACACTGCCCTTACTTCTTACCAGCAGATCGTGCGCCAGCCTACCCCACACAATACGCCGGCGAGCCTACATTTTTATGCCTTGGTATTATTCTTACATTAGAACAATGACTGTAGTTTACATCAGTATTGTTATTAATCTAACACACAATAATTACTCATGTAATATCCAAATTAAGATTCTAATAAAACTTAGGATAAAAAAAAGATTTTTTTTGTTGAGATTGTAAGTGTTATAGTCCGCGTTAAACTTTTAAACCGCTCTGAAGTTGATGCGTAAAATATAAATTTAGGTATCAAGAGGGAGGCAAACGAAGTGAAAGGGGAGCAGGCTCGCCCGCGCACGTATCTCACCCCTTTTTGCATCCACATGTGTCCTGTCATTACTAGTTGCAGTACAGTCACGTTTAGAACAGTTTTTTTGTTGTAAATTACATGTTATTTTCGTGGTTTTCTTTTTCTTGTTTATATTTGTTATTATTACTAGCTTTCAAACCGTTTACAAGACAACACAATCGGAATCAAACTTTCATTTTATATACAAAATCTTCTGAAATTAGCAACGTAGTCGCTATACTGCTACGTTGTTATTGCTTAGTATAATAGGCATAATCATAGTTCATTAAATAACTTACTAATATGTTGTACGTATAATATTGAGATAACTTAAAGATTAATAAATGTAAACATTAAATTCTTATAATAATATTTTAAATTCCTTTGTATTAACCTCTTGACTGTACTATACGCAAGACCGAACTTAAAGCTATATTCAGAGCGGCCAAAAACTGTGACGTAGACTGTACCTTATCACATTCTTTTTACTTTTTTAACTGACGTATCTTCATTACACTTGACACCTGATCTGGAGTTAAATGATATTATGTATGTTCGTGTTTTTGTGTTAATTCTGAAGTAGTTGATTACTCTGTTATGTATTTCAGATTCGCGTATTCCTGAGACCGGTGATCAGGCGAACAAGTCTAACTATGGAACGAAGGATTGTTGTTACTGGTACTGTGACACGGGCCTCTGTCACAAGTGTGAGCCGGGCCTGACCGATGCGCCTCTGCCGGAACCTGAGAGTTGCGCGCCGGTGGAGGAACGCATACCTAGTTGTTCGGTACCGTATTCGTCAGAGACGTCGGGAAGTGCGCAACGAACCTCGAAGCCCTCGCGCCTAGTGCTCTTAACGATCGTAATCTTGTTAAGACTTGCCGCGCAGTCACGGACTCACTGGACCGAGTCCACGCCGCTAGTGAATGTGCGCGACTCGAGGTTATAGTTTTACGTTTACGCGTGACGTATCTTTACGTCCTGCGATCGCCAGAACGCGATCGGAACTTCTATTAGTGCTACACTTATGATAATAAATTACACGTGGTTACAAGTTCGATGATTCCCGTGGCTCGCGGAGTCGAGGTTGCGTGGCGCGACGCGGCGCGGCTCTGCGAGCGTGGGTATAGACTGTAAGTTAATGATTGAGCCGATTGTTTGTTGAATCGAAACATAGACACACCAAATAATCCGAAAGATATTTATCCATTTTACTTGTAAGTGCTGTAGCCAATGTCATGTCTGAAAATTTTTTTGGCACGAAAAAAATTGTTTAATGAATGCGTTTTGTTTAAAATATAAAAATATGTTCTACGTATATTTTTTTACAGGTATGGTGTTAATAGGGAGAGGAATGTCTTATTTTATTTGAAGTAGTTTACACACGAAAAAGTTTTATACGAAGTTAACAGGTGCAAGCCTCTTAATGATCTATGAACAATTAGTTAAATAATATAATTAATTATTGATTATCAATCAGTGTACATAGCCGCATGTGAGACATACTTTATGTTAGGAATCATGTGATGGTAATTTTTATACTAACTGCACCATTGTGTAGGATCAAATATTAAATACAATATTATGTACGTGCCTGCGACATAACAGACATATTACTATGTCTTCAGTTTTAATTCGCGTCCTGATTTTGACTAATAAGAAAAAGGCTTCGTATCTATCGGAAATGGCTGCATTACAAATAAAAAATATTTTTAAATCCAAAAATATCAACTAATCCAATAATTATATTACTACTTATAGCAAAAAAAAAACAATAAAGATTCGAAGTCTTATTCTTATAGTAACTGATACATACAATAGATATAAATGTAATGAAATTTTGGTAGGAAGTTACATATTATAGTATGTTATATTGTTGTACTAAGAACTTGTGGACGGCGGTGAGACACGGCGTTATAATGGTGACACCAGCTTAATTAGTTACATGGGTAACACACGCTAATAAAAAAAAACACTAATAAAAAAAACAGACGCTAATACAAAAAACATAATACTATTTATAAAAACTAAAACATGTCTCAAATTACGTATAACGAAAAAACGGAAAATCGCTTATCATATTGGCTTGAAAAAATCATACCTTTGCTTCTACTAATGTTATAATAAACAAAATTTAATCGAAAAATAATGAGCATCAGGGAGAAATGGTCTGCCCTATGTACAAATATTTATCAACACTTTACCATGCAAATATGCCAGCTTATAAATTCCTCGGGGAAAGCCACTTGCTGCTAATTTATTTATGACATAATTGTTTATAAATGACACTCCACTATATATTTTTCTAATGAAAAATACAATTACACTGTTTTCTTCGATGACCTGATAACCTAAAGAGGACACATTCATAATATTTTGTTATAAATATATTCGTTAAAACATGTGCTCATAAATAAGCAAAGGATAGCAGTGCTATCCAAAAACAATGTCAATCCTGATTAATAAAGATGCATTAAATTAAGCATACAACAGGGTTAGATCTCCAACTTAATTTTATATATTTTTGCCTAAAAAAAATTGCGAATATATTGTTACCTTTTCATTGTTAAATATATAAATTTTTAACAGTTTATTTTTATGAAATTTTCAGCTGGCTACATAGTCACTAAGCCGCTCGTCCACTCTACGGAACGCCTAACTAGCTGAGTTCTAACAAAATATAACATAAACAACACTTAGTAGGTAAACGTAGTTGTTGTTTTGTAAGGAATAATATATGATTCGTACATATAATGAAGATTATATGTAATTATCCGTCTTATGAACTATTATGCATTGTAGTACAGATGTTGACAATGATTTTTATATGAATTGATTTATAATATAATTATTAGATATATCATTGTATATGTATATTGTATTGATAACGATAGTGCAAAATTTCAGTTTGGTTATAGGTGTTCTATGTATAAATTAGGTAATTTGTTAGTTCTTTTTTTTGGATGGTATTAAATTTTAGAAGATCGTTGAGCGTTATGTGATCGAAAACAAATGTATTTAATGGTTATTAAGATTTTATTGTGTGGATATTTGTTGAGATATTGTCCTCGGCGGAGGATGTAGTTGTTGCATTAAAAAGATAATAATATAAGTAAGTTATTTTTTACGTTTATATCGTGTGTACAAATTGAATGTACAATTTGTTGTTTCCACTACTCATTTGAAGCCCTTGAAGGTGCTAATGGTCTATTAACGCTTATTAGGTTTTTGTTTCTGACCAATAACCATAACCACTTGGATTGCTCGTTTAGCAAATTATGATAGATGCAGGTCGATATAAGCCCACACGTAGCACGGCTTATTTCTACTGATATTGTGTACTCGTGGCTCGTCTTTTAAATCAATCTTTGTTACTTTATTCAGCAAAGTCCTATACAACTAGTATTTACATTATCTTTTTTCATTTGTCTATAGACTAGTTGTCAACATACAATCCATTGGTTATTATTCAATTGAAAGGTTCATCTCTCCATACTATGTATATTATTTTTTAGAAGTAAAAATCTTTACGCCACTAAAATTCTTGCACCCATATTGTAAGAATAATAATTTAAGATAAAAAGAAAATCAAATTGTAACTTCTGGAATCATGTATTTAAATTTATATATATTAAAATGCGTACTAAATGCTTCAAAAGGAAAATTATTACATTTGATCATGAAATAATAATTAAAAATAATATGTGTATCGTAAGAATTTGCACAAGTACCTAATTAATATGAAAAATAAATTGTTTAAATCTTGTCGGTATCTAGTGGCTTAATCGGAAATGTAAATTTTGGATTTTTTAATTGTTCAGTTTTTATTCATTTTACTCTTAATAAAGAATTCACTATTTAGGAATTTATAACTTTAAAAAATCTATTTAAAATTGTTCATAATTTGTATAATTCCATCAACGAGCATACAGACATAAAACACTTTAGAAATCGAATAACAATGTTATGTGGGACGTCTTTCACGATTTGTACGTGTAACTATGTATAAATTAATTATCAAGGTGTCTAAAATTTAGAACTAGAAAATGAATTACTAGAACATAATTAATTGGATCAATTTTAAAGCACTCGTTAAAACTTACACATTGACCGTGCTGTTTCTTCTTTGCGGGTGCTGTTACTATCCATACGCAAATTCTCACATGTTCACGACTCTTAACTAGAATAGATTCTTACAATATAAAACAAAAACACCGTTTTGAATCTCAGATTTGACGTACTCTTGAATATTGTTTTCTCTAAATAAATCCAATTTTAAATAATATTTATATTATTTACTTGAGCACAGATACGCTTATGTACTTATTTCTATTTTAGTCTGTCTAAATTTTCTGACCTTCGTAAATTTGTGATTATCTAACGTTTCATAGGGAACACAAAATTAGCAATAAATGTCTAGCAATTAAATGAATGAATCATATAGATTTCGCAAATAATTAATAACAAAAGTGGTTTATGGAGTGAGAGGCCCAGTGAGAGGCCTTATTTCTACTATATCTGGAATCTATTACTTGCACAATAAACACAGTTATTCCTTCAAAGACGATATAATGATGTTATATTTTAGAATAAATATCGTTGGCAAGTGGTATTATTATGCTATATATTATGAAGTAACGAGTGTGTTAAGTAAATGAACTACGACCAAATTCTAGTTTTCTGCAGTGCAGAAAGTAGTAGAATAAGGCTTCCGGACAATTGCCGGGCGATCATAAAATTACAAGCACGATGCCCGTGCATGATATGACCTCTATAGGTCTAGTCTTACGAATATATTTCTAAAATTTTCTTTTGTGGTTTTGATAGCGTGAACATTATGTTTTTGAACAATATATGTATGTTTTGATGTACATAAGTAAGGTGTAAGTGTTTAACGCACAAATTAATGAAAAAAAAATCTGAATGCTGCTTCTGTAAAAAGTAGTATATGAACTTATGTATTTAGCGATTAACTGTAACTGGAAATTAAGAAATTAGGAATATTATGAAATTATAAAACTCCGTCTGTTACTGAGGTCATCCTCGTTTAGTTCACAATGCAAGTTACACTAATAAAAAGGTATTTGATCGTGTTTCGTGTAATACATCATATATATTTATGGTTATTGTTATAACTGTTCATTTTAGTTTGCTGTAGTGTGTGATCATCGTGATAAAGTGAGTTAACTTGTAGTGATATTTAATAACAGCACTGTTAGTAAGTTCGATGTTCTGTTTATCACGTTAGGATATGCAATAACTGTGTTGACTGTCAAACAACGCACAAAAAGAACAGATTATGTGTTTTGGTGTCGTGCGTAAGCGGTCTAATACACGTACATACATAATATCGTAAGTATAACACCAAAGAGTAGCCTTCTAAATACACACCAATTACATAAAAGAATCATAGTATAATTAAAATATTATCTAGTTATTTATCAGAGAAATATATCAATGTTTTGCTGTCACACGCGAGGAAACTACACCGATCTCTACGAAGCGTTGCTAGAAGTGTTAGCATGGCCAAAAATCAGTGTGTTTACTAGCGTAATTATAGAATTTTATTCAAATCGAATATTTACAAATAATTGATCTCAAAAATAATTTTAATAAGGATACATAATATGAACGCAATAATGCATACAATATTACGTGTTGTATAAAAATCATATTCAGATGAAAGTGTTCATCGCACTGTATTTGTGCGACAACTAATTTAAGTATTACTGTGTATTTTATTAAGTGATTGTCATTAAAAAAAAGCATTTATGCACAGCCAATTTAGCAAACAACGAATGTGATGCACGATTGCCATTCATGAGAATTATTATTACTTGCCATTCGCTCATTAAACAACTTCAACGAATAACTGTACCTAAATATTTAATTCCATTAAGATTTGCGTCTGCTACGTAATTGTAAGTTTTTAATTGAACACTTCCTTTTTTTCTTTTATCTTTATGTATGTCCTGATTTGTATTAGGTGTTTGTAGTTGTTGTTAAATGACATTTGTTAGATTTTATGGCCTCAAAATAAAGGCTCTGAATGTGTGTAAACATTTTAAAATGCAAACTAATTATTTTAACACAATGTATCTATTATATAACTATTTAATGTATATGTAACCATTTTTGTAAGTATATGTCAATAATATTACCTTATGCATTTATCGTTTAACATATAAATATATGGGCAATGAAGTCAGATATTTTGAAGAGTATTCTTAGGTTATTTTCGTCTAGTAAAGTTTGTACATCCTTATAAGAAACAGAATCAATTGGTATCAATTGTAGTTTTTTTTTTATTTGAAATTAGCGAATACCATCTCTAAAGAATAGGGATAATCTTCTAAGAATGCTTTTCTGCAGCTAATTACTGAAATACCTAACAGCCGTCAATGCCCCGTTCAAAAAATCCACGATATCCATCCAAATATATAAGAGCATGAGTTTCAGTTGGTTTGTATTACATCGAATCATATAAGGGTATGCTGCCTGTAGTCTTATTAGCAAGTAAGGTCTAACAGTTGTTCCCACCGCTACATCAAAACTGGGATATTCCAAATGTCGGTGACATGCTTACATGTTTTAGATTTAGTGGCGTTTCAATCTTTAACTTCGACTTTACAAGTCGTAAGTCGCAGTCCTCAGTTAAATACTTCCCCATACCATAAGTGAAATAGTGAGAGGCCTTTTGCTACTAGATTCAATAGTTTGTTTTCCTTATCCAGGAGCTCATTCAAACAAAATGCACATAGCAAGACTGCTGAGTACCTTTATTTTCGAAACAGGGCTAATCATTTGTAAGAAAGATCAAACATGATCAAGACATACGCCAATAAATCTTAATAGCTGAAACTCAATTTATCTTTAACTAGAACCCATGCTCGACTAGGTACCTTATCCAGAAGCTCATTCAAACAAAATGCATACGACGAAATTAATAAATCTTAATAGCCGGAACTCAATTTATCTTTAACTAGAGCCCATGTTCGACTAGGTACCATATCCAGGAGCTCATTCAAACCAAATGCACACGACGAGATTGGTGAGTAGCTTTCTTTTCGAAATAGAACTAATCCGTTGTAAAGATCAACCCTGATCTAGGCACACGTTAAGAAATATTAGCCAGAACTCGATGTATCTTAAGCTAGAAACCCATGCTCGTCAGGGTAGGGCGGTAGTCATTTTTGTCATCCTCAACTTCTCTTGATTAACATCAAGCACTTTATCGCTGTCCACATCACTTCTGGTTACAGGCAGAGCCGTGCAATTAAAAAAAGAGTATACCAAGTTCTTCAGAGTTACAACTACAACTTTGTATTACCGGATAGATTATTTAGCAAACTTTGTCATGTAATCATAATACACTAGTGTCTCGGCAATTTTGTTCGGTTAAAGCTCTCGTACGCTTAGTGGCCAGCCAGACGAGCATCTTCACAAATTTGTAACTCTTTTAAAGCTCCCCTTCTTCGACGTACGTGGCTTGTATATGGGTAGCGTTGCTTGCGTTTTATTCTGAGATCTGAGAGATCAAGCATTGCGCCGCAACACAAGTAACGCATTGCTACGCTCTACATCAGCGTTCCATAATTGCACTTGATACTTATGTAGGTCGCTTCTCACTCATGACATCAGCGATAGCTCGCAGTCAATCTGCTGCTTCTTCATCGACATCGAAAGGGCTTCTGCATATTCTGTGTAACACCTATGTCTACTGGATCGTGGTAAAATGATGTTACAGTGATTTCAGAGTCTAAGTTACCTGCAGGAGACTCGGTTCGGTTTGGTTGATCAAAAGTCTAGTTCGAGTTGTTGGCTCATACGTAGAAAGGTCTTTATTTTCCCGAGAACTCTCCAGGTCCGAACAAGACGCGTAAGTTATAGCGCTAGCGCTAGTCTGGCAATTAATCTGTTGCATGTATGTATTTACCAAAAACTTATTGAGGACGAATGGGTCTAATATTATGGCTTAATCTTCAATCATTTCAGCCTTTGTATTTATCCATGGTCAAGATAATCAAGAGTTTAAGTTGCTGAACACTAAGAAGAGCAAAATCTTGGTTACGTCCACCGAATATGTCTGGTTAAGTCTAAATACTAGGAACAGCAACAAGTTGGTCATTCCCTGCTTCAGGCTCACTAGGTCCAATTACAGTATTTTAGGTAATAGTGTTAGGTTTTATAACGAAATCCCAAAAGAGGTTACCGACTTGACGGATAGTGAGTTCAAGAACCATGTCAGGCGGGTTTTAATATATAAAGGCTATTATAAAGTGGGCCAGTATGTGAACGATTGTGACGTCTGGAAATAAACGCTCCTCTCTGTGCATCCAGTAAAAACTTTGTAAATATTTATATTTTCTAAAAATATGTAACATGAACAGATTAACCAGATCGAGTTTCTTACCGGTTCTTCTCGATGACTGGGTTGTTTTCCGAACCGGTGGTAGCATTGACTTTCATAAGCGCCTTCTCAGGGTCTAAATTGAATAAAGGATATTTTGATTTTGAATAATTGTTGAAGAAGGGCAGTATTTTAGCCCCCATCAATGATTCTGCATTTTATAATACCATCTATCATTTGTTTGATGCAAATATAATTCGAAGGGACTTTACCAATTTAATAAAAACACAAGCCACTGTACGTCATTCTTGTTATTTTTAATTCGATTTAGTGAGCATCTTTGTTTGGTGAATTTATGCGAGCGCCACCGATACTGTTCTAAAAATTCAGAAACATGTTGTTGTCTGTTGAGTTACGTCAACTGTGACAAAAAAAAATCTCTTACATTATGGTACAAATAGTTACAAAAACATTCCTAATTAATTTATTTCGCTAAAGGTGTATAAAGTTAACAAAATTTCCAATTTAGCTTCCTTGTTTCACAGAGGAACGGCAACTGTAGATAGAGGGTCATTGTTATTCAAAACGTTTGATTGCATAAGAAATGTGTATGCTTATAATGGTTAATATATATGCGGCTATTGTCATGTTATAATTTCATTTCACATTAGTCTACGTAGATTCAACCTAATCGCAACTACTTTCCATTGTTTTATAATATTCATATATTTAAATTAGCCTCCCTGGTTATAATACTCTCCTGTTGCGTCAAGTAGATAAAGAAAATCTTCCAATGCTTCTTAAATAAACGTATTATTGCAAAATGTACATTACCCTTTAAGAATTTGTCCCAAAGACAAGTTATGTATCACAGCGTTTACCTAAAATCTTAAAAATAAAGCAGAACCACATTACTTCCTTTTACAGTTTTCAAAATATTTGACTACAACCTAGCTCCGTATTATAATAAATGTATTATTTTTAAATTATGATTTATCAATTAATGTATCTGTTTCTTTTTTATTTCATTTAATATTTACTATTGAAGTAGAATGTACTAAGATACTAGAACAGTTGTTTCAAACATTATTAGTAGTTAGTTGTACAGCTAATGAACGAAAAACGGAATGATGCAGGTTTCCGCAGATTGTGTTAACCTTTTTTGATTTCCGGTTTTAGTCTGTGGAGTGGATCATCTCTAGTACTTGTACATATTAACTCAATGGTTTTAAAAGTTTGTTTTTAATTATGAATAGATTAAAACTTTTATTATCCATATAAATTTTATAATCCATTCGGTGGTTTAATGTGTGTTTGACCAATTGGGATGAAAACCAGATGGTGTCGCATCAATCATTTTAGTCCTAATGAGTTCTAGATCATATAAATATACCTTATAAGAAAAGTTCTATGATACATCTTATACTGTGTAAATTATTTGCAGTTTTGGTGATTTTTCAAATTTGCACATTTGATATATATATTAACAACAGCTGTGCAGACCACCGCTAAATAATTGTTAATATAATAAATATCATTAAAAAGCCTAATTGATAGTGAGAGACGTAGTGTAGTGTAAATTATTAATTGAATAATGTTTACAAGAGTAAGTATTATTGGCAAGGATGCGCACTGCGCATGCGCGTTCCGCAGTCTGACAATCACTGCCACAACACTATGAAAAGGACGAAGTGCCACAGCTTCGATATATTGATATGATCTAGGATGTGTCGTAGGTGTTTCTTGAGTAGTGATCGTGTAATAAGTCTTAAGTTATGCCTCCTAAATGATTATAAACTTTGTTAGAATGCGTTGTAAAGGCGTACGTAAGGCGGGGATTGATATCCGCCGCCGCTATGTGCATCTATATTCGATGTAGATAAAAACAAGTGGCCGTAGCCGCTGAGACTATCGGAACAGCGCTCTTACGCCACAAGTAGACATCGTTCAAAGATCGAAGTAAAATTAATCTTGTTGAAAAAACTGTAGACAGATTATAAAATTAACTATTATTTGCATTTTCGTAACAGTTAGAACGATTGGGACAGTAGGTCGCACGACTGTGTTACGATGAATTGTGAAGAAGTTTATTATAAAATACATTTATGAAAATGAAATAAAAACGAAAAATATTGTCATATAAACTTGTAATTATTGACTTAAGAAAATTATTGGAGAGACACGAACCAGTAAATAAACAGATTACAATAAAGATGTGCGTATTATTTCATTAATTGTTAATTCTGAAGAGCATCTATACTAATATTATAAAGAGGTAAACTTTGTGAGTTTGTGACGTTGTAGGGGGTAATCTCAGGAACTACTGGTCCGATTTGAATCATTCTTTCAATGTTATATAGCTCATTTATCGAGGATGGTTATAGGTTATATATCATCACGCTAAGACAGGTAGGAGCGGATCACTAATGAAGAATGTTTAAAAAACGGGTTTCTTTCTCTTGAAAGCTTCCGCTGCGTGTTAGCGTTAGTCTAAAGTAACTATTCCACGCGAACGAAGTCGCGGGCAGAGATCAGTAAAATATAAAATAAACTTTTTTGACCTGTAAATAGTACCTGTGGTGTAAATGTAGAAAATGTGATATTCACGTTCGTGTCACTTGATAATGTATATATTTTTGGGAATTTTATAAGCTAATTCACTACGAAATAAATAAATTTGCATATTCTGTATTTCTCAGTAATCTAATGGGCTATAATGAAACAAACACTTATAATGCAGTTACTTTAAATATTTTAATATAAAAAATGTCGCTTATTTCAATATCACACTCGAACTTACATCATCTATTTATAATATGGTATAAAAACTATGACTTCGCATTAAATTATAACGCTCTCGCAAGTTTTAAAAGTACATTTAAAGTCACAATATTGCGTCCGCTATACACAATATATCGAACGCGTTCACACACACAAGACACGATCACAGTCGATGACACATCAGACAATATAATCAGGCTGCATTGACAGTCTGTTATCAGACATATGCTGAATTATTGAAGCTAGGCGTGTGCGGACAGCCGCAAACTCAAAGCTGTCGTCAGCGTTGCCAATACGAACAGCATTGATGTTGGTACCACACTGGAAGCACTATTGCCGCCTGCTGCCGCAGTCTCTGGCGAATCTATGAAACATAAGAACACATATATCCTATCAGGACGAGTGATGTGAACACAAGTGCAAATGTGCGATACAAAAATTTATATACATTTTGTAAACAATACACACAAGTGCGAGAGGGAATCGATTATGAATATTAAAACGCAATCATGACAATAAACAAAACACAAGCAGAAAATAATTTTTGAAAAATAGCACAGCAAACTCCAACAAATTTAATTATGATCATTTTACATATTGGCAAGGTTGTAATTGTAATCTGTTATTTGGGAATACTATCTGGTAAATAAAAGCAATTTTTTTCCGATTGGAGTTAAATTAATGATGGAGTTAACAGAGCTAAATGTAAAAGAACGGAAAATGAAATTAAAAGAAACCTACAGATGTGGATGAATGGTGTCGCAGCGGGGGACGTATTAGCCCTCCTAAATAATGAAATGGCTCGGGGCCACGTGTGTACGACATATTAAAGCCTGGCTCCGTCGGACTGAACGCTGACCACTGAAACATTAACTTGCCTTTAGCGAGGGCCGTTAACTTACTGTATCCGAGACCCAAATGTGCAATAGTACCCTATTACCAACTACAACTACATTTCAAACTACAACATTACGATACTTAATTACATGCATTAGAGTTCAATGTACTATTCGAGAATAAGTTACTTTAAAATAATAAAAATATGTACTATGAATTTGAATATATGCATTTCAAACGGAAATATGTAACACTATTTAAAGATTAAAAACACTTTCATGCATTACGAGGTTAGTTACATCTATATTGTATAAACCACAAGAACGTCAAGAGTTAATAAATCAAATCGTAATAGTTTTATTATATTATTTATGGAGATAATATTGTTTGGAGTTTTGTTAGATGTTTAGAATGTAAAGTAAGAACTCTTTAAATGTTTGTGCTAATCCAAGAAAACAGTGTTTAAAATCCTTAAAGACATCGAATAACCGCTTACATATGAAACGTTTTCATGAAACTCTATGAAGATACAACGACTGTTTATATTTTCCATACGATAACTCTTACTGTATTCTTCAGTGTACCTATTGCAAAAAAATAACTTAATTTGACATTATAGTAAGCTTACCTAAAACCAAAACGTATTATATACCCTTTACCATTACGTTTTATAAAACTAACTACATACTATAAATACTGTGATCTACCTATCCTTATTCCATTAACCATTACTAGTGCAGATTAACTATGTTAAATTAGCTATGAAATGATTTGAGAACGAATTTTTTGAGACGCCGGCATTTTTTTGTGGACAGACATTCTTTTTTATTTTATTTTTGGCAACCAATCTTCTAGATGATGACTACCTTTATCGAGTAGGTATTAATATTGCAGGTATGTTGTGATAATTTCAATGTTCTGACCGGATGGTGGCTGTCTTGTTAGAATTTTCCAGGAAGTTTTTGTGGCGTCTTAGAATTCAAACTCCATGGTATTATTTTCCATCTAGTTCCCTTGTGCACAATGACCGTAGTAAGTAATGTAAAATGCCACGAATATTACAAAATATAGAGTCAAATAACATAAGATCATGAGTCAAATATAAAATCCACTACATGACAGACTAAGATCCCGCCAAAAACTCACGTATTTAACGTAGCCATATCTATGAATAAAGACGATGAATGTTGAAATTAAGAAAATACGAATATTGGTAATTGAAAATAGCTAATAAAAAGGTAGCATATGAAAATCAATAACGTTCAATTTTATACTTTTAAACATTTCTTGATGTGAAACAACTATAGGCGGAGGGTAAATCTAATAGTTGGCGTGGCGACGCGAAGCACGACCATCGCATTATTAACGAAATACTCAAAAACATTTGCAACCCTATCTTGTAGGCCACTTGTTCTACTAGTGTTACGTGGTATGCGCGGATGACTTCGCGCCCTTTGATAAATGCCGTCAAACACACTGCGCCAGTGCCTAGTTGAATTATTGTATTTTGTGTTTAATAAAAATGAATATTTATGTAATAAAATAAATAAACAGTCATTGTTTTATGCAACTAATATATAATTGTTTAACTTAATCTGTCGTAATCTGTTCTTTTATGCATATAACTTATACAAATCAATTTTGTTGTTTCACATCTGCCAAGCGTTCCGTGACGGCTAAATTTTTTTAGTGATAAATAAATAGTCTATATTATAAAATATAGAAAATATATTTTATAAAAAAAAAACTTCTATTGTCAGTTACATTCCGTTGTACTAATCTACTACAGCTATATATAGTACAAACAAATATAAATAGGCTAAGTGCTAACGAGCTGAAATTAGCTTGAGTCTGTTAATGAAAAGCGTACAAATTACCATGCAGATATCATGCAAAATGTGATATGAAATTGAACGTACAGGCATCGCGTGACAAGCTCGCCGGTACTAAAATCACCGCTTATGCTATATAATCTCACTGGTATTCTCTTATATTGTCTACGTAACTAATTGAGTCTTTGTTCTTTATGCAATGTTTCTATATACAATGTTCAGGAACTCTCCACCGAGGCTATTTCCTGAACCAGAAGAATGATCTGGGAGCGGATGATTTTACACCTAGAAAAAAACACAAACACACACATCGAAAAGTGATCTCCCCAAGCACCAAATCTCCACATGTATTTTAAAACAAAATTTGTTTTATTTTATTGATGTGAAAGTAACTTAGTGACAGTTAACAAATATGTTGGTGCAACAATAACGATTTTAAGATATTTTTAAAGCATACAAATTTTGGCTATATTTTTTATTCAATTTTTGGTTCAAAAAGCAGATACTTGTATTTTACTATTTATTTAAATAATATTTCAAGCACCAGTTAATTATTATTAATTTAATATTTAGATATATATGCGTATCTCGTACCTGGATACTAAATATTTAAATAATAATGCGCTATAAGTATACGCTAGCAGACAAAATAACATCACTTTTTGTTTAGAACTTCAACAAGACCCGTAGTCAAGTGAAAGGAACTGAAAGGGTAAAGAGGATTCATAATTTTTATACCTTTCCTTGCATAATTACTTTTAGCCAAAATTTTATGCCTTCCAATTGTGCATAAGTGCATGTGAAAGACAAAATAGCTATTGCATTGCGATTTGGTGACGCTAAATTTAAGAACGATTAAATGCTTAATTCAATTGTGTGTTGTATTACTAGTTATTGCAATAAAAATGCAGCATGTTTCTTTTATAAGTTTCAACACTTATGTGTCCATGCTACGAATTTTATTACCGCCGCAAGTAGGAATAAGGCGCCCGCAAGCCGCGTTGTTTCGTAATATCAAGGGACCGTCCACCGTCAATCTTACCGCTTACATCCAAAGCTATGCACCCATGTAATCAGCAACAACAAGATGACAAATATACTTTTAAAGTTACGTGAATTAGTTAAAAGCAATGTTGGTTATTTTACAATACGTTGAAGCATCTGCTCGTAACACCTTTGAGCTAGTTTGTTACGCGGTAAATAAATACGAAAAGTGATTGTTAATGGAATTAATTTTGTTAGATTATGGTATTAGTAGCGTGTTACATAGTTATAGTATTTTCTGACATCAGTATGATTTAGTACGTTTTAACTAAACTATATAGAAACAGAATCACAAAAAATCACAAAGGAAACTTTGGCACAATTATTAGGTAATTAAAATATCAATGTTTAAGTAATATCTAAAGAAAATTATGGAAATGACAATTATAATAAAGGATATTAACATAGAAGAAAACACATTATTATTTATATTCTAATAGAAAAACAAACAAGTACAACAAAGACACATTAAACAAATAGAGACGACGACGGTTTGTGTATCCCTTAGTGTACAGTGTATTTCCTTGTTTTCTTAAGAAAAATTTGGTTTATATCTTTTATTGTCTCAATAATGACATAAGATACCTCTCTCAG
The DNA here is from genome assembly GCA_014332785.1 of Antheraea mylitta. Taxonomy (NCBI): domain Eukaryota; kingdom Metazoa; phylum Arthropoda; class Insecta; order Lepidoptera; family Saturniidae; genus Antheraea; species Antheraea mylitta. Next base: position 4,272,801 of record JACEII010000013.1, on the reverse strand, counting down.
TTCAGTTCTCTCAGACAGTTCTCATTGTTTTTAAGATTATTTAATCATGGCTTTGTCCCGTTGCAATGTTATGGTATTTAGAACTATTTCGTCCATTTTGTTATACCTATTTGTAAGGTTCATTTATCGATGCTTACTTAAATAGCTATGTAAAAAATCTATCTAAAAAGAATGAATATAAAATATTAATTAATAAGTATACATCATCGTCCAATTTAGTCATAGAAAAGATGCTGACTTTTCTTCTGACATACTAGTACAATTTCAGATTATTTTCAATATCCTAATGCCATATTATGCATATCCAAAATAACAAAAACATTATGAATTTCAGTGTAATGTATGTTTCTGCGTTACTGGTTGAGTATGTATGTATATGTGTGCGGCTGGCCAGGTGCCCTTCCTACCTGCGTCGAATGTAATGTCGCCAACGTCGTCGTCGGCCGACGGCAGGTTTGTGAGGTGTTGGTTACCTCCAACTGTGCCTCGTGGCGCACTGCTACAGCCCAACCACCAGAATGCTGTTGACCGTGGGAACTGAGGGTTGTCTGTGTCCACCTGAAATGCAATTACCATATAATTTAGACTAAATCCAAACTATTCCACCACAGCACAATCAAAATGGAACTAACTTTTTTTTTCGAGCTGACTACGGTATTGACCTAGCAAGGCCTTAACAACTTCACCGGACTATTGGGAGTTTAACTGTTTGTTATTATCTTGTGAATATTGTCAGAATATGATGCATTAAACTTTATTCGGGATAGTTTTCATATTTTAAAACTAGCTGCACCCGCGACTCCGTCCGCGTGAAACCTAAAGTAAAAAAACTAACTAATAAAATCATTTGAATATATCAAGTACATTCACTTATCTACTTTTGTCTCGTGCTTAAATTGTGTTGTTATTAAAATTACAATATTTTTTGATAGAGTGAACCAATTTTAATAAAACCAAAACTAAATGTTACTCGAAGATATGCTTTATGATTTTTGAGGTTAGTTCGTGAACGGAGTACTTTAGCAGTGATGCGTGTTCAAACAAATAGACAGACATTTGTAAATTGATTTAAATGTATTTAATTATTTATTCCTAGACACCTGCAACAATTTTTTTCACAAATAACTAAAAAGTACACGTTAGATTTACAATCGTATTATATGTATAGATAGGTAACTTACGCTAAACGTTCTGTCGTTGAATCGCCAGTAAGAACCTCCCTTAAAGAAGTACGTATACCCATTCGTGTACTGAAGCGCTGCATCGATACTGTCTGGAATTCCTTCCCAATTAGATAATGGTTTGGGATATGTTGCTTTTACAGGTGGTCTTTGGGCTGGATCGAATCTCCAGAACTTGGAACCCTTGTAGAAGTAAATTTTTCCGTTCCCAGACCACACTAGAGCAGCATCAAGATTGTCCGGGATACCAGTAAATCCTGTAAATGGAGGAATTTATAAAAGTTTATAAAAGTAAGATTTTTTCCTGTATATAAATTGCAGGTGAGTTGAAGGTGTAGGTTGTAGGTGGTAGAGCCACGCTGAAGCTATGACTGGTTTCAGCATGAATGGGTTGCCTCACCCAGGGTAGTACCACCCTCTCACAGAAAACCGACGTGAAGTAACAGTGCTTGCATTGTTGCGTTTTGTTCAGTCAGTGAGAGCACCGGAGGCCCACCTCTCTTCACCTTCCTATCTCCTCTTCCCTCTCCCCCCTCCTTCCACAAAACAGGCTGACAACGCACTTGCGACTCCCCTGGTGTTGCAAGTGTCTATGGACGGTGGTGATCACTTAACATTAGGTGACCTACCTGTTCGTTTGCCACCTATGATATAAAAAAAAGAAGCAAATGTTAATTAAAAAAATGCTACTGAACACTTTTTTGCTACATGTGTAAATTTATGAATACCTTCACTAATCTCTTTAGGGTAATCTCCATCCATTTTCTGTCCGTTATATCTCCAATACTTAGATCCCTTGAAGAAGTAGGTCTTGCCGTTCTTGTATGTGAAGGCGGCGTCGATGTTTCCAGGCAATCCTGGCCACGCTCGAGCAATCAGACGCGGATATCCAGCTGCCACTCCATCCTCGGTTAGTCGCCAGTAGTGTTCACCTGGTGCAAGACAATAACTTTATAGTACCAGCTTCTGCTCGTGACTTCGTCCGCGTGAAATAATGACTTTGGGCTAACTTACACGCAGCGGAAGCTTTCAAAAGGAAAAACATTTTGAAACGTTATACATTGGTGCTGCGCTCCTATTGGTCTTAGCGTAACGATATATAACCTATAACCTTCCTCGATAAATGAGCTATCTAACACTGAAGATTATTTTTTCAAATGGCACGAAAAATTACGTATTTCCATACAAACTCTAAAAAACTTTTAACTCTAAAAATGACGATACTTCCATACAACTTTTCATCCCTCCATTCAACCCCTTATAACAGCCAGTGAAAATTTACCTTTGAATACAAATGTGCCTCCATCCGCGGAATTGAATATAGTATCGATTCTTGGATCAGCACAGAGTGTTGGGTCCTCGGCAGAGGGCGCCTGTGTGGTTGCACGTGGAACCGATGGTACAAGACCGCCACCGCCCACTCCACCACCAATATCCGTCTGTGACTTGTGTCCGTATAGCGCCTAAAAATAGAAGTAAATATTTATTAGGATTGTATTGTATATTCGTGAATTAAAGCTTATCTCGAGGGTTCAATAAGAACTGGTAGGTGTGCGCTTGCTACAAAACGATGAATGATAATTCTAAGTAGAGTTGTTAATGAAATCTTTATTAAAATTAAAGTAACACACTAAACACATATGTACTTTTAGTCAAGGTTGTATTTGCCAAGATTTATTATGAAATCTAACTAATCGTAAATATCTACGGAAATGAAGTAAATGAAAAGAAATGGAAGAAAATATTCAAAGTGTCAAGTATTACGCCAATTTCCCTTTTGTTGCTTACTATTTCTTATTGTAATAGAACCATAATTTATTGAACAAATTGTAAAAATCTGCAATCCATTGCTTACCTGGATGCCCTGAATATCGTCCTGATCCAGTTGGAAGGCTGGGTCGAAACCACGATAGAAGGGAGCCATTAGCGCTGAACGGACGTCGCTGTGAGATAAACCCAGAGAGTGGCCAAACTCGTGAGCAGCAACCTAGAATTACAAAATAATCATCAATTTTAAGATTTTATTTAAAATTACAACTTATAGAATCTTCAATGAAATATTATTGGTCTTATTACAAAAAAGTTAAATACGTATTAAATACTTGCTTTAAAAAGGGTTCGTACTAAATGTACTGAGCTCGCTTGAGGCAATTTCGCGTTATCCTTTTTTCGCAAGTCTAACCTAACCTAACCAAAGCGAGACAAAAGAGCAAGATGGCGAACGTTTAGCGAACACGGTGCATTTGATACGTAACCTTTTTAAAGCACCGCCGAGTGCTGCAAGCGCTCGCCTTAGTAGTCCGGTGAAGCTGTTAAGACCTTGCTGGGCCAATAGCGTAGTCAGTTCGGAAAAAAAAACTTTTTAAAGCAAATATTCAATACGTTTTTTTTTTGTAATAACACCGATTGAGTATTTAATTTTTTTTTATCAACGCTCAACTAATTTTTAAGTGAATTCCCAATACCTGAAAGAGATTTGTTCCTCGTCGCGAATTAATAGACCACATCTCGGCATCATCAAAATGAGCGTCACCACCGTAAACCTGTTAACAAAAATCAAATGTGTTTATTTCGAAATATATTTCAAACAATTTCTAAAGGTAACAAACGCAATTTGTCGTTTATAGTAAAAGCATTATTATAATATTACGAAAACACTTTTGTAGTATATATTGAAATTGTTACTTCCGTAATTAAAATATTTATTAGAATAATGTAAAATGTGACCCGTCGTTTGCTTTAAATAACAACATTAAGTTATCGAGCGTAGGCTCACACGCGATAGATAGAAGCTTAATACCTTAATTAATTTTAAACAGAATGAGATGAATACACTATGGAGGTGGTAGACATAAGTTTTCAGAATTATTTTATAATATTTTTATATATATCAACAGTTATTAACATTGTAGACGACGATACGACACAGAATAAATTTTTAAAAGTACGCGATATTCGCTACGATTCAACAAAAGATAATATTCACTCTCCTCTTTTTCTTCCTCTCTTTATATATATTTCAATTACGTTAAATATTATACTATCTCATTCTCTCACAGCCTAAAACCTATATAAACATTTACAGCTATCTCTTTTTCGTTGCTCATTTTCGTTTCAGTTCGTTTTTCAATTCACACCATTCTGAAGGAGTTTCACTTCAAAAAACTTACAGTGTTATACGAATAAATGAAACAGTTCTTTGTTGAAAAATTCGTTTAAATATTGAACGATACGTGTTTATACTTATATATATGCTTAATAATATACTAACAGGGAAATAAGCGTGGGCAAGAGTGCCTCCAGGACCGTCAAATGGATCTCCGTCACCATGCTCTCCTTTCTCGAATCTGATACAAAAGAAATAAACATACAATAAAAAGGTGAATAGCCTTTCAGTGTTTTTAATTATCTAAAATCACTTTTTGAGTCAATACCCCTAAAATGGTATTCATAGCTAAGACTTTTATAACTCTAAATTTAAACCTTAATACAACGTAGAATTTTTAAAATAGGAAAACAACATCTGCAATGTTTTTATAAAAATAAAAGACTACTGATGATAATACACTAGTATATACAGAATACTATAAATATATACGAAAAATGTAACCGTAAACATGTAACCGTTCAATGGCATTGGTTCATTTTGAGTTACACAACACAGATTACCAACGGATTGTTACGAAAAACGCAGGAATTACTGATACAAATGGACAAACGTACAATACGTTTGCTGTGCGTCCGATTTATTATCTCTATACAAATCTACCCGTCACAATAGTTGAACATACAATGCATATTATATGTTAATTTGTATTTATGCGCTGTCGAATATTACATTATTTTTACACAAAATTATTTAATATGTTGCTATATTTATGTTCACGTAAGTAAGCATTTTAAATGAAGGTAAAAGAAGTATATTTAATTTACCGTATTTCAATGTGAACTTGACCAGATCTCTTTTGTGTGAACGTGAGGTCAGTGTAGTCAGACCAGACGGAGAAAGCTTTGGCAAGTTCGGCGTCAACTTCGGCACGGTTCAGTCTTGTTGGGTATTTGGATATTTTGTACGTAAGATTCTTCACGCGCCATCTTGATCCTGAAAATAATTTTTATTAACCACTCGGCTGATTTCCTAAGACCCATATTTCAAAATGGCAGATCATGTTTATAAATAACAAGCTAATTAAAAATATATATAATTTAACATTACATAATTTCCTATTGTTTTTTGTAAATTTTTCAAATTCGTAACAAGCTTTTTTTAACTTATGTTGCTAACAATCCGTTAACCAGTGGATTATAAGGTCTACCTTTTACTTGTATGATTCTTAAACCGTTATGGTTTTGGACAGTCTAGGGGGTTTATTTAATAAATGAATTAACTTTATTGCATTTTTACTTTGTATACTGGCAAGTTTAATGCCACAAGATATTTTCTTCCAGCTAATGATCTAATCAAAGGAACCTATATATGATGCGTTATGTGCTAACGAAATGTTATACAAATATTTATTAGTTCTTAAAGATAATTATGTCGTTTATATAATGCGTAGACCTCTAATCACTTACCTTGAAGGGCGTATCTTTTAGCTCGGCTCTCACCAAATCCGACTTTGTCTTTTACACCACATCTCGGCAATGACATCATTTTCGATGTTTCATCATCCAGTTCTCCTGTAAATTTATATTGAAATTTAATATAATCATATATGACAACATAGGTTTATCGTTTAAAAACAAACAATAACATATTTTTGTATGACCATGAAGATGTACTTTTATTTAGAAGTATCTCTATAAAAATAAAAACTCAATTGATATTCACGAGCTAAAACGTTAACTTTTTGTTCAAGCTTATAACTAGGAAGTAATTACTCAATCAGTTCAACCAAAACCGCATGCGGAAAATGTTAAATAAACAGGAACAACGGTTGTAGTGGCCGAATGCTCAGCTGGTAAGTAACATCATGGAATTTTGATACGACAAATTCAAACCACGCGGTTTACTATAGCAATCACGAAGAATATTAATGAGATAATTTAAAAAACGAGACTTCGAGAACTGTTTATTATAATAGTTTACATTGAAATACAGATGGACATGAGACTACTTGTTAATATAAAAAAATATAGTGAAGGCAGCAACGATCTGTTATACACAACATTATAATGATATGAACGCGAAACTCAACGAGCGTCATGAAAGTTTGCACACACATTGTCAGGAGTATAGGAAAGGACATAGAGTACGTTTATTTTAGAAAAAGTGTGTTGTTTCCGACGGATAGTTCAAGACTACATTAGCGCAGATGAAGCCGCTAGTAAAAGTTAGCTGGTTATAATATTAGATATAACCTGTTGTGAAATCTACCCAGTTATATTCAGCGGGGGATTTACCAGTAGACTGAGTAGGCTGTAGCCTAAGGCGGCATGTTTTAGGAACGGGAAATTTGGGACAATTTACAGTAATTAAAAAGTTTCACATTTATAATTCTAGAAAGTGACCCATCAATACCGTAGATCACAATCATAGTAATTACGGAAAAAGGGTGGTATTATTAGGAAGAAAGAGCACAAACAATAACGGTACCTTTTTAGTGGCAGAAAAAATTGTATTAAAATGATTTTATACTAGAGTCTCAAATTGTAGGGGTCCTTAGGGATAGCAAAATTTAAATAGTTTACAGGCGGCAAACCTATAAATGAGCCACTGGTTATATTACGAATAATTAACAGCTTTTATTATTGTCTCTTGAAACAATCGTTGACACAGGTATTCCTTGCATAATATGGCTGAGAATTACCAAGGATTTTCGCAAATTCATTCCCTTGGAGAGTCAAAAATATTTAATTACCTATTGTTCATAATAAGAAATCTATATGTATATTAGTTAGGCACGGAGTAATTTTAAATATAAAGAACTATATTTATGTCTTACGTATTGTCACCCTAAAAGTCTCAAAGGAGCTTAAACCACGGTGTTTGTAGCCGACTGCTAACCCAACGAATGCAGTGACCGATTATGAATAATGTATGTACGTGTGTACCGGCGCTGCGTTATTTGCTTACATAATAGCACTGACTTCAGTCATAGTCAAGACCAATAAACTGCTTCTTATGTCAACGCACGTACGTATGCGAAGACGATTCAACCTCTGTTCAACATAATTCCACGTTACTTTAAACAGTCAGTTTATATCGTTAAGTTATTGTCGACGTACTAGATGTCTCTTGTAATAGCTGTGATCGGAACGCACCAAGGTTATTTTAATTACGAAGCATTTAGATATAGCGTTCAGTCAACGAATCGGGACCATGGTTGAAATTATTTACCTCTAATTTAATGTGTAATGTTATGTTTTTACATTTGTGTTATTACACTTCATATATTTTTTACTAGTATTACAGTGATATACGAAAGACCTAAGATGCACACTTAACGTCTCACAGACGGCACACAAAAATGAGTGCATAATTTTGGATTATGCCCTCATTTCAAATAGTCTCGCGTCGCTTGCGTTCTTGTAGAAACAGCTTTAAAACATTAGGATAAGGTCGATTTTCCAAAATCATAAGTTTATCAGATAACTATAACCACGTATGTATATTGAGGAGTATTAACGGGAAGGTTTTGAGCACTACTTTTATCCGATACTGTGTCTTGGGTTGTATTATATGTCAGTGTCGTATTATTTATAGTATGCGCAGAGCAATGTTCGGCAAACTTTTGAACTAGAAGAGTTAAATATAAGCAATACATTTATTTAACTTAAGCTTCGCTTTATCGGAAATAATTAGGGTTATAAGTACATTCTCAAATTTGCCTTTGCAGATATATCTTTTTGCGAGCGACTAACTGTGCTATTGTTGCTTTGTAAAAATGTGCCTCTTTTCTGTGGACTTAGATTTTTTTAATGATTACTCGTCTCTTACGAGGCAATTTAATAGATATTCCTTGCCTGCACTAAACACACTGTGGAAGAGCCATAACTAAGGAGTAGAAGTTTTTGGCTGGATTTTAGTCTGTCATATAGTGTGTTTTATTCATAATCTTATGTTATTTGACACTATATTTTGTAAATTTGGTGGTGTTTTACGTAATATAGTTGTTTATTGTGTATAAGTGAAGTAAATGGAAAATAATACCACAGAGCATGATATTCTAAGATGCTACAAAAACTCCCAGGAAAGTTCTAAAAGGGATTCACCATCTTGGTAGAATATTATATACACAACGCTTAATATCGAAGTGATCATACGACGCTTGTAATATTACGCGATAATGACAGTAAAAATCTGAAAGATTGATTGCCAAAAATAAAGTGAAAAAAAAAAAAACGAAGTAGTGAAAAAACGTAAGCGGCCCGCGAGCCGTGGTCTACCAACCACTGTCGTAGAGTAACCATACAAGATAACAGGATACGTGTTCGTATGTTACCAATTCGAGAAGAATCTTGAAATAAAACTAAAAGTGAAATAAATGAGAATATATTACTTGATCAGGGCGCGGCGTCACTATAATTATTGTCACAGGGTAATTAATTTAGTTGTCGTTGTCATGAATCATGATCGAGTTGTAATTAAAAACCAGGGAAATAATAGATCTTGCTTTGATGGTTATACTCATAGGAAAATATCTCATTAATGGATGGATAAATTACAATCCTGATTAATTGGAGTATTGTTCAGGTAGTGGTGACGATCAGTGTTAGTAGTGTCCAAGGAAATCAGCTCGGTGACACGACGTAAAAACACATCAATCAATCGTACCGTAATTTATGTTGTGAGTTTTGATTTACAGGGTCCTAAAATGTGTTGTGTTCGTAAAAGAGTTCTGATTGATTTTATCTCCTCTTTGTTTAACAACTTCGCTATAGGTTGATTGAATGAATATAACAATTACTTAATTTTATGTGAAGTTTCATATTATTCAGTCGTTATGAAATAAATATATTTGGTAATTGTTTATTTGAAATTTATGATATAGGTTTTATCTATTTTTAATTATTTTTAATATGACATTTAATCTCTACTAATATTATAAAAAGGTAAACTTTGTGAGTTTATGACGTTGGTGAGGGTAATCTCAGGAACTACTGGTTCGATTTAAAAAAATATTCAGTATTATATAGCCCATTTATCGAGGAAGGTTATAGGTTATATATCATAACGCTAAGATTAATAGGAGCGGAGCACCAATGAAGAATGTTTAGAAAGCGAGTTTTTTCCCTCTTGAGAGCTTCCGCTGTGTGTTAGAGTTAGCCCAAAATAACAATTTCACGCGAAGGAAGTCGCGGGCAGAGGCTAGCGTCATATAAGACTTGTGACAGGTATATTATATTGCATATAATGATATTATGTTCAAATTACTAGAAAACGAATAGTAGTTATCTATGTTTTTAGGTAAACGACCATATGGAATGAAGTATAATTTCACTGATTATTCCTGTAAATCTTTTCCTTTAATCACGATTATTTTAAGATTTTTTTTGACCTCATCATGTATATAGGATTAACGTTACTTATCTTGAATAGGACCATGAGGAAATAAGTAGTTTTAATGAAAAATTACAGTTAGTTTGTTTAAGAGGTTTTTGTTCCGACTCTCTTTCAACAACAATCTATACCTAAAATCAAATTAATATTGATGATTAAGTGTTCAATGAAAATATCAATATTCAAATTGGAGTATAATAGGCAAATCGATCAATAGATTATGTTCATCAGGTTGTCAACGTCTACTGCAAATTCAAAGGGTCAAGTAGTAGTAACGATAAGGTCACAAACCTGTTGCGTTAAGTCCCGCGAAGCTCTGAAATTCAGAAATGGCTCGTCGCCAGGAGCTCTCGTCCATGATGTGTCCACTCGAGGGATTACGAACTGAAGGGCTTAGATAACCGTATTGGGCCAGGTACATCTAAAAAAAATGCAAATTTCATTTCATTACCAAATACTAAAAAGTACTCCGATTAAGTTGTGTATTGGGAACATTTATAAATCACTACATATTATAAAACTACTTAACGGTTTTTCATGCAGTTTTCAGCAGTAGATAAAGTAATTCAAAAGGAAGGGTTTGGTATATAATTTGTCAATTTTTTTTTATTAACGGTGTGGGATTACGTTAGCCCGACGAGCTAGTTATATATATTATAGTTATAAATTTTGATTTATTTATGTTCTAGTATCATTACTAACTATAATTATTAATTACTTTTAATATTTACGCAACGGTGGAGAATATATACTGAAAGCCACCTCACACACACACTTAACAAGACTACAATAGAGCCACGCTGAAGCTATTAATGCCTTCAGTATGAATGGGTCGGCTTGCCTCACATAAAATCGACGTGAAGTAATAGTGCTTGCATTGTTGCGTATCGTCCGGTCAGTGAGAGCGCCGGAGGCCCACCTCTGCTCACCTTCCCATCTCCTCTTTCCTTCATCCTCCCACCCTAACACAGACAGGCAACGCATTTGCGTCTCCCCTGGCATTGCAAGTGTCTAAGGATGTTGGTGATCACTTAAAATCAGATGACCCACGTGTTCGTTTGCCTCCTATGACATACAAAAAAATTGGCGCCTCTGTTTCATATATAAGACTTCTGATATAGTTAAAAATGCTATGCAATATTTTTTTATATTGTTATCTCCAAATATAACTAAACTAAGTTTATATTAGTTTAGTGATGAATAAATTTATTGTATTTATAGTATAATCACAAAGAAAATAAAATAATTCATTTGTTTAATATATTTAACACGTTAATACATTAGTCAATCTTAACACTACTTGTTTTATACCGTCACTACAAACAGTTGTTTACCCAACAGCTTGATCTCCGACGGGTTAGACTAAAACTTTATATTTGTTAAAACATACTAAGATGTATATTGATAAAGATCTACTAATTTACAGAGATCTATCTTATCTCTATTTTTGTATGAAATGTCATTATCTCACGTCAGCATTGCAAGGTTACCCACCCATTGTTTATTGTCAACGCGTTTGATAAGGATTAACTTGAAATATAACATGACTACATACAGAATCATTCTTAGTGAGTAAATACACAAATCGTTGTTGATCCTTTTTTCTGTTTGTCAACTTACTTTTTTATTTGTAGTATTTAATGGAGCTTAGTGTCATCAGTAACAAAATTGGAAAAGGTAGTTTTTCTAATCCCGATTTTGAAATATTTTTCATTAGTACCCCGCTTCTATTAGTCTTAGCGTGATAATATACATAATATATATCTATCACCTTTCTCAATAAATGAGCTATATAACACCGAAAGACATTTTCAAATCGGACCCGTGGTTCTTGAGATTAACGCAACAACGTCACAAGGGGTGTAAGGGGTGTCGCGTAACATCTTAAGACTTGAGACACCCAAGCCAACCTCACCTGCACGTGGTGCATCCTGCTGAATAACGAAAGAGGCAATAGCAAAAGCGGGGTGGTAGGGTTTTACAGCCTGACTGGGTCGCAACCACCATGTATTTGGCGAAAAAGCCCGTCATAGTGACTTGCTTCTGCGCGTCGCGTTTCGGGATCAGCCTGTGCATATCCAGTACCGGGCGACTTTCGTCATTATGGCCGGCATGACAGCGGCGACCGGTGATGGATAATCTGTCTCTCGGTGGTTGCCGATGTTTTTGGATTGTACTATGCTTAACATCAGGCGTAGTGCAGTCACTATGTCGTGCTTCATTAAAAAAAAAAAACAAACTTTGCCTAATTATAATACATATGTATTAGCATAGATATATATGCGTGTTTATATTTCATGTTCTAAGTTTTATTTAAAAAGATTAAATTAATGACTAATACCTTGGACGAAGTTCCATAACTGTACGAGCAATCCTTATTATCAATTAACACAATTATCACTAAAACTATTTAAGTATATATAAGATTGAACAAAAAAAATACAATGATTACTTAGTTCTTTATAGATACAGGGGATGCGTAATATCACAGTACGGATGGGAGACGAAGATATGCGACCTTGAACGGTGGCAGCGGCAGCTTGCGTGTGCTGAATTATAATTCGCGCTTACACATATCAATAACTGGCACCGAACGGACCTGCGGCCGAACGTTCCATACGGCGCTCTTTGTTTCTCCCTCCGGGGAATCCAAACAATGTGACTGCTAAAGACTGCAGTCAATACCCTTACACCCATATTTACTATTGTCTCTAAAATGTTAAGTGAAAAACAAACGTTTATTGTCATCTTTTTATTGTTATTGTATTTGATTAACGAATTATATTATGTTCAACAGATAACGTCTACCTGTCTCTGACAGACTGCTCTTGTAAAATTAACACATGGGTGACGCTTATTATTTCCCGTTCAAATAACTTGCAGTGTAGCCCACCTACCTTAACGTGTATGTAAATGCGAGATAACCACGTTTTTACTGATTTTAAATGCACACATACAGTACGAATACAAATTTGCACACAGTCAATGACTAATAAAGAGAATCGTTCCGATTTTGGGCGTGATCGCGTAGTGCTCGCTTCTCGGACGTTGACATTCGTCGTAGAGGACCATTGTTTGTTGATACGTTACAATAATATAAATAACGTTTCATATATTATATAAATTCAACAGTTGTGTGGAATAAGTTTATATTTTTTTCTCAGATTTATGTATATATTTATTTACCTCAATATATATTTTTTTAATTAAAAAGTAGAGATAAAAGTATAATCATATTTTTTCGTTATAATCAAAACCAAATAACATTAAAATAACATCATGCCTTTATAACTAGTAAAACAATAAGAACCGAAAGAAATTTATTTTAAAATCAATATACTTCAAAATATAACAAAGAAGCCATGAGGTAAAGGTAAATGAATACTGTATGGTAACTATTTGCAGCGATGCATTTCTTATATTTTTTACATGTAAAAATTCTTCGAAATCCAGCAGTCTTCAATCTTGAACTACAATGAATAAACGCTGTTCACCAAACATGGAAAAATACAGGGTGCAGGTGAGACATTTTTATGACGTTAAAATAGTGATAAGATTTTATCGACGAAAAAAGGAATATGTGAAAAATGGACATCGAATTATAATGTAATTTAAACATGAACGTGTAAAAAATATTGGCGTCAGTGTGACCTCTTGAATAACGGGTATCTGTCAGAAGATTTTCGCGCAAACAGGAGCTCGACACGGTCGCGACTACTTCGTTCACTGCACCGCGCTCATTTCCAGACCTACTTGCCTATAATAATATTGTATACAGTACCAATTAATAGAAATCACTTACTTGTATTATAAAAACAGTCTTCTGAGGTAAATATTTAATGACAATAATGATAACTACAAATAAAAAGTAATAAGAATCCGCTATAACTCCAAAACGAGTACAACTTTGGAACAGATCCTATTTACATTACAATACATAGAAAGTGTGTCACTAATCAATTGTGTACACTGAACAAAAAGTGAGTCCACTTGTTCAATAGAAATGTTACTTTAGCTAGAAATAACGGCTTCGATTAACGGCAATTATAATAATATATGTACATAGTACAAATGGTGAATCAAAATATCTGAACACGAGCGCTATCCATTGAGTCATAGCATTGTTTAAGCGTGCGCCGACGGTCAAGAACTTCAAATACCTAAAGCTTACTGAGGTATTGATGGTGTGAACGACCCACCCTTTCGACTGTTTACTGTAAATATTGAGTTTCTTCTCGATTCTTCTTTATAATATTCATAATCCAAGCAGCTTTACTTAGTGCGTAGTTGTATAGCTCTAAAAAAGTAATAAAAACTCAATAAGCCAATAGTTTCTAATGTAATCTGAATTTTGATATTTTTGACAAAATTGGATAGACCTATGCTTTGCATGGATTAGATCTTAGTTTTTTTTTTTATATATTCGTACGGCTTTACAGGTTAAATTAGATAAACTTTAATAATTCCAATTCCTTAGAAAGTAGTAAAATAATATAATAGTTGTATAAGTAACTGATAATATTAAGCATCTGTCAGCCCAGCGGACGCAAAGAACATTGTTCCGGCCTGCTATTAAAAATACCTTGACAAATTATATATCCAAACATTCCTCGTGAATCACTCTATATACTGGTGAAAACCCTATGAAGATCCGTTCAGTAATTTTAGAGTTTACATAGAACAGATAGACAGACTTGGCAGAGTACTTTGTTTTATACTATGCAATGATAAAACGAAGGCATTATGGCTCAGTGATGAATGTGTTCGGACACCGAGTCGTTCGAAGTAAGTTCATCTCCTTGTGAATAAGCCAGACTTTTCGGTGAAGTAAAACATTGTGAGGAAACCCAGAGCATGGCGGCTTTTAAAAAGCCCGCTACCCGGTAGCAACCATCTTCAAGTTAAAATTACCAATCATCTATAAGTGTGTTGTATAGGCAGCTGTACCAAAAAGTCAGTCCCATATATCATTTAACGCCTGGTAAGATTGAAGTCAAATGCTAAAACCAATCTATACTAATATTATAAATAGGTAACATTTGTGAGTTTGTGAGGTTGTAAGGAGTAACATCTGTATCTACTAAATCGATTTAAAAAATGTTTTACCAATTAAAAACCACATTATTTGTGGGTGTCATAGGTTATATATTAACCCGAAAACTGAAAAATCTTTTTTGTGGTACATTTTCAAAGTCAGAGACGTTTCTTACGAACGCTGCTTTTACAATGAGAGATATATGATTGAGTTCTATTGAAAAGTTATAGAGCTTGATACTGCCTACAAAAAAGTTACGGACAGCATATGTGTAACTTTTATATGTAAGTCACAAAATGTAGGTCTTTATATAAAAAAAACGATCCGTCATGGGTCGCCTGCTAGATGTGAAACATCGATATTGTTCACATCGAACAAATCTCAAATTACACTATAGGTGTGCGAGCTCAGTGTGGCAAAAAAATTGCGCACAGACCCTTGCAGAATCAATGGCTTCGCGTCGCCACGTCTTATATACACCACGTCCTGTATCGTCACGCTAACAATGAGGTTTACCCTCGCCTATAGATGTTTCACATTAAAAATATTTTAAATAATTAAGTGATGTTTATAGGTCATATTATCAACAATAATTATGAATTAATTCTTATTAATATTTAATTATATGATAACATAGTCACAGCAACGTGTAAGCTATAAAAAAGAGATATTTAAAAATGTGTTTGTAATCGCCTATAACAAAGAAATACATCCGGCTGTTCCCAATATCTGTTTACTCAGTTCATAATGCTTGAATCAGTTCCTGTTTAACCTTATCCTATTTAACAAACATCGTAGTAACATTTGTAACCAAACATACAGGTGCAGTCACTGACCTATTTAGTCATTAGTTTCACGGCCATTAAGGCCTGACTCATAAATAAATATTATTTAAATGAATGTTTATTTTAAAATACTTAGTTGTGGATAACTCATCAATAATATGCCTAAACAATGGAGGTAATATCATTGAAGTTCAAGAAAACAGTGATTTAATAGCATATCTGACTTTTTTATCTATACTAGTACTAGTGATATTATAAAGAGGTAAAGTTTTTGAGTTTGTGACGTTGTAGGGTGCAATCTCAGGAAGTACTGGAATAATTTGAAAAATTCTTTCAATGTTGTATAGCTTATTTATCGATAATGGTTATAGGCTATATATCATCAAGCTAAAGTCAATAGGAGCGGAGCACCAATAAAGAATGTTTAAATATCAGGGTTTTTTCCTCTTGAGGGCTTCCGCTGTGTCTTATATGCTCAAATTATTCCACGCGAACGAAATTGCGGACAGAGGGTAGTTATTTATGTCGTTGAAATGTATCTTTAAGCACGTTGAGCGATATATTTGGCAGGAGATACATTTTTAATTTTGCGTCATGACATGCTGTGTAAGCATTACAGGCCGTATTACGGTTGCTTCAGACTAGCGACACGTAGTGTGTACATCTAATATTGGTATTTTGTATTGAGATTATGTAGCCTATAATATATTTCATTGATAAATCTTGATATATAAATTGCTTCTGTACGTGTGTATGTCACTGAACTCCTGCTAAACGGCTAGACCGATTTTGATGAAATTTTGTGTGCGTGTTCCAGTGGATCTGAGAATGGATTAGATTCATAATTGGACCTGGTAGGTGGCGCTGCGGTTGGCTTTTAGGATTTTTTTAAATATCAAAGCAAGACAACATGCGCAGGGACCGCTAGTAGCTTTACAAAAATGTATAATATAATCATTGCTCTGAGTGCCAATAGATTTGAAAACCATATTAATGTTAATAATTTCAATTAAATTTAAATATAATATAATATTTAAAATTCTGAAATTTAAATATACACTTTCACACTACTAATAAGTAATATGAAAATTCAAAAGAGAAAACATTTATTTCATTGTTTTGAGTTTTCACTTGTATCGACAGTCCTTATGACTGTCTTGACTTTTTTTTATGTTTCTAGCTTTAACTCGCGTCAATGTAAATTTGAGCTATTCCTCAAGAGCATTTTTCTTGCTAAAAGGTACCCTATGTCTTTCTTCTTCCCTATGTCTGCTCTCAAGAGAAAATAAACCCGATTTAAAAACATTTTTCATTGGAGCACAGTTTGTATAGGTTTTAGCATGATTATGTATAACTTATAACTTTCCTCGATTAATGAGCTATATAACACTGAAAGAATTTTTCATATCGAACCATTACTTCTCCTACAACATCACAAACTTTCAAACTTTGCCTCATTATGATATTAGCATAGATATATGCATATATGGGTGTTTATATTTTATCTTCTAAGTCATATTTCATAAGATTTAATTAATTACTAATACCAGTTATGACTGGTTACTGGATATGAAAATCTTCAAATTTCTCAATTAATGAACTATCTGGAGACCACGCTATTCGACGAAGTAGCTGTTTAACTATTCAATTCGTCTTCTTAAAAATAGTATTTTTTTTGAATACTGTATTCAGTTAATTAAAAATAAAACAAAGATGTCATAAAACTATTCTCATCGTTAATTTCTTTAATAAATTCGTTACTGTCAATTATACTTTGAATGTATATTTAAGATAAAAATAAGGCAATAACTTAAACGTATACGAAAAACTACTTTTTATAACATTTTTACGTTTTATACTTTATTCATAGTTTTTATAGCATTCATAATATTAGTAAGGATATAATATTAGTAACTGAAGTTAAACTATTGAAACTACAATACAACAGAGAGATTAAACGCTCAGTGATTGCAAATGTACGGCATGCGGGCATTTCATAGATAGAGACGGGTAACGTTGCAAAATATACAAAGTATATTGTTAGAGTCGACTTCGTACATCAAATTGAATAATTCTATTTGGAATATGTATGCAAGAAGGTATGGGCGTAATCACTACGTCAGCTCATGACGTATTGGCTTTTTTTTTCTCGAACTGACTACGCTATTGACCTAGCAAGGTCTTAACAGCTTCACCGGACTATGACGTATTGGCGATTGCAAACTCTGAGAAATCCACAGTTCCATATTTTTCCCACATACAGTGGTACTACAAGAACATTTCTCAGGTTTGGGTTTCCTCACGATGTTTTCCTTCACCGTCAGTCGATAGTGTTACCAATTTAAATTAGTAAATGTACGTGAATTTAGAAAAAATCCTTGGTACATGCCGGGGTTCGATCCTGCGGACATCGAAACAATAATCCACAGAACAAACCACTAGGCCACCACGACTAATAGATATGTATAATGTGTGTTAAAAGTTAAACAATAATTAACACAATATAAACACGAATTACTTAAGGAGAAGGTGCCCGCAAATTTGTTGTCGTGTCAAAAATTTTGTAATTATTATATGTAATTTTTGTAACTTTGTAATTTTTTTTTTGGTTTAATAAAATAGACTTCCTTGTTATTTTGTCTTTACTGTCTAGACCATATAGAAAACCATAAAGATATGTAGCCTAATTAATACTAAGAATCATTTTTTATCTGCCTGTAGATGGTTTGTCGAATCCGGCTTAGCCGTTTGGACGATTAGCTCGAAGAAATAACAGACGAATAAGACAACCGAAAATTGAAATTAAAATTTAGTGCGTAATATAAAACGAAGCTAACGTGAATCTTATAGTAATAATTATTGGTCGTCGAGTTAACAACATTCGACCAGAATAAAGGATACAAAGTATTTTCTTTACGTGTTTATGATGTACGTGGAAGATGTACTTAACTGCCTTGTCTCTGCCTATTTATGGATAAACAAGTTGTCAAAACTCGACCATAATTCATTCACTTTTTAAGTTTCAATATATTACGAAAAAAAGAACTTTTTACAAAGTTTATTGATAACACTGGACCTCATTTTTCATTATTTCATAAAGCAGAAAATAAAGAAATACAAGATAAAGATGATAAACTGTCTTATCTGGTTTATTTACATATGGATAATATATTTTCACGTCATAAAGAACGTATCAAAAGTAATATGGATCCAGGTGACAGATATGATTCCGTTGATTTAGAAATTTCGTGCATGTTCCTTGCCTATATTAACCTCTGTTAGTAATCACAAGGTTCGTAATTGCATAGCACACTGATAGTACTCTTGGCTTCTGTTGTATAACTGACATTGGCTTTGATTTACATGGAAATCGTTACTGCCCTTTGGATTGTTTATGTAATAAGTGGAGAATTTTAACAAAGAAGCTATGATATATTGCGTTGTTATTTAAGTTATAAGACGTACCAAATGTTTTTGGGTACATAGGAAAAATCTATAAACTGAAGATGATTATTTATTATTTGTTAAATTAAATGATATCAATATGCTCTATTCTAAATTAACTTTTAAAATGTATTATGAACGCGAGCCTAAGTCTGCAAATGAAGTTTACGAGCATAGGAAACATGAGGTGCTGAGGAAAGTATTTGAATAATTTATAAGTTTTTTTTTCTACATAATAAGATGCAACCGCCCAGGCGGGTCACCTGATGTTAAGTGATCACCGCCGTTCATAGACACTAGCAACACAAGGGGAGTCGCGAGTATATTGCAAGCCTGTGTTTGGGAGGGAATGTGGGAAAGGGGCAGGTGGCGAGAAGGTTATCCTTTGGCGCTCTCACAGACTGAACGAAACGCAAGCACTTCACGTTGGTTTTGTTTTTTTTTTTCGAAATGTCTGCGCTATTGACCCAGCAAGGTCTTAACAGCTTCACCGAACTACTAAGGTGAGCGCTTAAAGTACTCAGCCGATTTTATTTTGGCAACCAGCTCAAGAGTGCACGGCACATCTCAACTTGGCTGTTGTTTGTTGCATGCAAAATCGCGACCTATCTTAGCTAACTATTCATATATGTATGTGTTGTTGAAACGTATATGTGTACCAAGCATACACGCCTCAATATCTCCTCCATATATTTATTTTCGGAAAATTGACTTTCTGTGAGAGGGTGGTACTACCCCGGACGAGCCGACCCATTCATGCTGAAACCAATTATAGCTTTAGCGTGGTTATACCACCTACAATAAATAAATAAATACTAAATGTTACCTACGTGTTTGTAATTTTCAATGTCACTGATGATTAATGACAATAAATCTTCACAATAAAGTTCTGTTACTAAGAGACCAATCGTTTAATAGGAACTTGTAAGAACATTTACATGTAAGATTTGATTCATGTCAATTGTCACGCAAACTCTGTTCTAGGAAGTAATTCAACGTTGATCCCGATATGTTTGTGATACTAAGAAGTTCTGCAACACGTGCAAATATTCTTAAACACTTCCTTGTCTATGATTTGGGTGAATACAGTGACTAATTGTTTAAAAATGCATCTGATCGTCTGATAAACATTATGTACCAGGAAGACCAAAGGGAGAGCAGCCAAACAAGTTAGCTATATTTAAAATGTATATTTTGCATAACTAAAAGAGTTTCCTCTCTTATCAGTGTGCCTCAACCTATGCAAGATGTCCTGAATACTTACGACTACGATGGAATGTTTTGAAATGTTTGTACATTTGCGTAGGGCATAAACCGTGTTGTAAATTATGATGAATTGCAGTATCTTCCTTGGAATTGTATGTAAGCGATAGATAATCGGCCCATAAAGCTCGTTACAATGCTAATGCCCCGTGCGACACCCACGCATCGCAGCACGGGTTCTTATCAGAGTCGCTTACATCGCATCAACAATTACTGTTATGCATCTAAAATTAAAAATCTCTTTATGATCTTGTATGATTCATCTTTTTATTTAATATTATTTTATATTTAATATTATTTCCAGGATGTATTTACTTTTGACAATTCCATAGCTCACTGCAACGTTTCATGTCGTCGTTTTAACCGTTTTAATTTTAAAGTCTACCTTGAATACTTTTGGAATATCGTACTCATACCCGACTGCATCGTGAGATCCTTGATATAAATTGAATACCACGTCAAAGCAATCAGCTTTGCGAATGTTTCATGGCTATAATTGCTTTGTTGTATGAACTTAATCAAGCAATTCAATCTTTAGACTGTATTAGTCTGAAATTAGTCGCGACTTGTATTATTGTTTATTTAATTATATCAAACCGTACAATATACAATTGTTTACATATAAAAAATAATAAGTCGAATAGTTTGGTTATAATATAAAAATCAGTATATAATCACTGACGCATGTCAGTTGTTGTTTACAAAGCAACGTATGAACCTATTCAAGCAATTCAATCGTTAGACTGTATTAGTATGAGATTAGTCGCAACTTGTATTATTGTTTAATTAAATATATCAATCGATATAATATACAAGTGTTTACATATAAAAAATAATAAGTCGAATAGTTTGGTTATAATATAAAAATCAGTAGATAATCACTGACGCGTGTCATTTAATGTTTACAAAGCAACGTATGTTATTTAATGATGGATTAAATTAGATTAAAGCATATTTACTTAGTATCACGCAATTGCATATGATACACAAATTATATATGCACTTATTGACACGTTCTGGCTACAATATGCAAGTACATGCCTGAGGGTTGAGTCTGAGAACTCGTGGACTCCATTATTTTGTACGATCATTTATATGTATAACGTAATTAGATCAGAGGTAATAGTTATTTATTACACTATTTACAACATTGATACATGTTTGTATTGCGCACATGAAATTTTAATTTGCTGTTTAA
Source organism: Antheraea mylitta (assembly GCA_014332785.1). Classification (NCBI taxonomy): domain Eukaryota; kingdom Metazoa; phylum Arthropoda; class Insecta; order Lepidoptera; family Saturniidae; genus Antheraea; species Antheraea mylitta. Next base: position 4,251,392 of record JACEII010000013.1, on the reverse strand, counting down.
TATTCATATAACGTGGCAGAAAAATGCGCAGAACTTAATAGTAGGGTCGGATTTATTTTGAGAGTTAGATTAAGAAGATGTAGGATGTTGTAAAGTGTCTTACTGATTTAAAAATATCCTCTTCTAAAATACATTGATATTATATATATTACGCCGTATGTATTTATTTTTAGTGTGTATTTGTATATTGCCATCGGGAAAATTGTATTTAAAAAATGAAATTTTCATAGGTTTCATTGGAAGAGGTCGCTCTAAGCCATGGAGCCGCGATAATGCAAGCTACTTAATGACACTTACAATGTGAATTATTGTTACATTTTGTATATGGAATGAAAAAAAATGTTCTATTTTTACTATTATTTTGTTAACTTAAAATTATTTTCCCTAATAACAAAATAACAGTGTGTTTTTCAACATTTTGTTTTGATTATTTGCAATTAAATGTCACTAATAATGTAAAAGATTTATCGATAAAGTAATCATTCATGAACACATTTTATGGACAGTTTGTTAATAAACATTTCATTAGATCGTTTATTATCATTACTTGATTCACACCTTGATTTATTTTTATCTCTCTATTTTTCTTTAACACGTGTATCTATTTACACGCATACTTACTGTGGAGATCATTTAGTTTTTTTATGTCAATTAGATAGCATTGTCGACGCACTGTCACCCTATTTAAAAGATCATAAATATACACAAGAAACACAAGAACGTGTACAATTTCAACGACATAAACAAAGAATGATCCGTGCATTGAAATATAAAAAAAAATACATCATGAACATAAATTACTTCAATAACAAACAATATAATATGAATATTTAATGCCCATGATCATTATGTAATGGTCATCAACATGTTTGTTTGTCCGTAAGTGCAATCCTTTATGTAAATAATATTGCTATATATTGTTATACACACTACTACTTGTTGCGTAATATTTTGGAAGTTATCTATAGTACCTAATAATATATATGTAAAGAAAATGTATTTCTTTAATGATATCTGCAGTTTCGTTAAATTTTGTGTCGTATATCTATACTAATATTATAAAGAGTTTGTGACTTTATGACGTAAGATTGTGAGTCTGTGTCGTTGTATGGGGTAATCTCAGGAACTACTGGTCTGATTTAAAAAAATCTTTCAGTGTTATATAGCTTATGTATCTGGAAAGGTTATAGTTATAGCATCACGCTAAGACCAACAGAAATGGAGCACCAATGAAAAATGTTTCAAAATTGGGATTTTTTTCTTCTTGAGAGCTTCCGCTGCGTGTTAGCCATAGCCCAAAGTAACTATTACTACGCGAACGTAGTCGCGGACAGGGGCTAGTATTTAATATATTTCATGATTTTTTGACGAGATCTTGGAATGTCATGTAGAGGATTTTATATGTTATTCATAATCTTGTGTTATTACTATATATTTTGGAATATTGATGGTGTTTTACGATGTATAGTTTGATTATTGTGCACAAGTGAAGTGGATGGGAAACAATACCACGAAGCATGGATTCTGGCATGTCACAAAAACTGCCTGGAAAGTTTTAACAAGACGGCCATCTTGTAAGAACATTGTATTGATCGCTAGAAAATTTTAATATTACTACTGCCAACTCAATAACGGCAGTAATAATCAGGTAGAAGATAGGTTGCCAAATATAAATAAATGATGTCAAACTGCATCAAAAAATAATACAACAAAGTACAATATGAAAAATTGAAATATAAACTTGTAAATAAAAGTCGTTTGTTTGTCTACAGGTAGGTTTTTGTTAAATTGTGTGATATGGCGTAAATCTTTTGCAGTAGAATATATAGTGAATAAATTTTATTTGTCTACAGAGCGACATATTCAAGTATTTTCCATTATTTTTATAATAGTAACTCAAATTAATGTTATATATATTTAAATTCACATTTTATTTAACGAACTATAACATTGTTAGGCAAATTAATTGGATATATGTATTCATGAGTCACTTTTTTATGTGTAAATAACCAATAACATGTCCAGGTATTTTCTTCGGCCTGATTTTGTACTATATATTCTGTCTAAATATACTAAATATATAATGTAATATATATACTGAAAATACAGTACTTTTGAAGCTCAAGCAAATAAAAACTATTGAACGTATCGGCATGGGACAGTTACCCTTCGATACTGAAGTTTTTGTTGATGGTTCTAAAATACTTTTATTTGTTAGTTTCCACTGATTCTTTGTCATTTTTTAATTCTTAAGAATGCGTGCGGCGACATCTATAATAAATTATGTATTCTTTATTTATTAGTAATTTATTAATCCATTCATTGATTTTCAACAATGACTAAATAAGAATTGATTAGATGCCATAGATCTACTCTTTTATCTAGACCTAGAGCCAGGGGATGAGTTTTTAATTCCGGGCGGAGTCAATAAATAGTAAGACAAACAAAAATATTCTTACGGCGTGACGCGCTGATTATGTATTTAGATGAAATGGATAATTTATTTGATTTTATTTACTGAGCAATGTTGATTAAATGACTCGCGGACATAATAATTGTCCCAGCAATTACTTTTAATTGTGTTGCAATTGTCAAAAGGGTTAAATAGGATCGCGTGTGAACCGGAATTTTTTTTTTCATAATGAAGAAAATGTTTTTAAACAGTACCATGTAACAAATAACAAGCCTGTTGTTAGTATCACGTTTGTCACGTGTAACTAAACACATTGTCTCCTCTTTGCGCGGAACAAGGCGCAGAGCTGTTGATTGCTTGCCAATCATCCGTGACACACGTGTATCAGCTCATGGGAGTTAGTTTGTCTATAATAATGATCTAATACTTCTAAATGAGCAATTCTTGTATATTTTGATATTGTTATACATTCAGGATCTTGGAATCAGCGTCAGCGATTTCCGTGAAACTTGGTATGTAGGTGGTTTCGGGGACGATAAATCGATCTAGCTAGATTTCATTCATAGAAATCTTTTTTTATCTGAGTTTTCAGGCAATGAAAAAATATAGCTTGAATACTCGTATAAAGGTAGATTTCACCGCTGCTGTCCAAACAAAAGTAGCTTAGATGGAAATCAAGCGCTTTGAAAGTCCATTCAACCCCAGTTCGAAGTCGAGCCGTCTCTTTTTTATATTTCACTTTTTTTTGGAAATACGCTTTTTTCTGAGGCAAACATAACAGTTATTTTAAATTAAAAAAGCCTTTTTTAATAACTGAGCTAGGCTCGGTCGTCCAAGTACAACATTATAATGTATCAAAGCGTCTTATAGTGTTATTTACGTAACTCCTTACAACCTTCCATAATTATGCTTTATATAAATAACATTGGTAATGATTGGTAGGCATACTTATACTCGGAATAACTATTTTTACAAAGATAATATAAATGCAAATGTTATTTTACTTGGCCATTTGTTTGTTACGGTTTCATGCTTTAGCTAATTTAATTAATTGATGATAATCCTAAAATTTTGCATATACGTTTTCAAGGATACAGAAAAGGAGAGTAAACTTTTATCCAGAAAAACAGTTTTTTTTTCTCGAACTGACTAACTTATTGGCCTAGCAAAGCGTTAACAGCATCACCAGAGTACATAAAGAAAGTTTTTGTAGCTGTCTAGAGAATGTCATCTTTATGCAAACTGCCTGAAATATATTAATTTATTGTATACTAGTCTCTGGCCGCGACTTCGTTCACGTTCTCAAAAGGAAAAAACATCCCGATTCTGAAACATTTTTTACAAAAAAAAAACTATGTCTCTTCTGCAGTCACTCGAATTCGAACTGGAGTTACACGGATTTTCGAAGCAACCGATTTCCATCTGAGTTATTTATATTTTGACAGCGGCGGCGAAATTTTCCTTTATATTCTAGCTATATTTTTCATTGCCTGAAAACTCCGTTAAAAATTCTATGAATAAAATCTAGCTAGACCGATTTATTGTCCCCGAAACTACCTACATCCTAAGTTTCACGGAAATAAATAACGCCGTTTCCGAGATCCTAATATCTATTTGTATACAACAAATATAAAAATATACAGAATTGCTCGTTTAAAGGTATTAGATAAGAGTGTTTTATGACCATCAAAGGAAATGTTGCAGACAAGTTGCCTAGCTTGATAATTTTGTCATTGGAATCTTTGATAATAAGCAAACTATTGAGCTATCGTCGCTTCAAAAAACCTTCCATATCGTCACGAATTTTCATAGCCTTGATTAAATAGGAGATTGATATGTATCATGAATAATAAAAGAACATAACTATGCACTGTAAAACGAAAAATGACTATTATAAGGGCGACCACCGTACTACTAACTATAGAATCATCACAGTGATGATATGAACAATAAGCAGTAGTGATATGCAGAGACGCGAGACCGTGGCGCGCGTGCTGAAGGTCGCTGAGCGCTTCCTGCGTTCGTGACGCGCATGCGCACAGAACACTGCCCTCTCCAATAACGATATCGTAAACCACCACTAGCACCTTGCTTGTAGTCATAAAAAAACTCAAGACTCTTATTTGCCATTTATCACTATTCCAACATCTATACTAATAATATAAAGAGGTAAAGTTTGTGAGTTTGTGACGTTGTGAGTTTGTGAAGTTGTAGGGGGTAATCTCAGGAACTACTGGTCCGATTTGAAAAATTCTTTCAGTGTTACATAGCTCATTTATCGAAGAAGGTTAGGTATAGGCTATATATCATCACGCTAAAACTAATAGGAGTGGAGGACCAATGAAGAATATTTCAAAATCGGTTTTACCTCTTGAGAGCTCCGCTGCGTTAGCCCAAAGTAACTATTCCACGCGAACGAAGTCGCAGACAGAGGCTAGTAACAAATAAAGGAAGAAACGCGCTGCTTTTCTCATTTCTAATATTATCAATTTTCTAAAGAATTTAATTTTCAGAACTTCATGTTCGAAATCCGTTAATAACCGTAAACGTGGATAAGTTTGTTGAAATTATATGTAGAGTAGGTGACGAGGTCGCTTTTTTGTTTCAGCCGGTGTCGAGTCTACGGACTATTGTTTAAAAATAAACACGAATTTTGTCACTATTTTATGACATCAACTTCCGTTACATGTGAAGTAACAAATAACGTTTAATAATTCTCCGTTATTATACCGAACGCCTTTCAAACGTAAGACGTTGGCCGAATAACAGTATGTTATCGTGTTTGTGACAATTTTCGGCGAACCGAAGACAAAAAAAGAACACTTCCCAGGATCGTGAGTCGTGAGTAGGGTTAAAAAACTTGTCGGACGGTAGCATTGCACTAAAAGTATTTTGTTTTTCAACACGTCCATCTACATGACTATACGACAGCCGGCATCATCTACTGCGATAAAGAGATAGCGAGATACGTGTTTCCCGAAATGCAAAACAAGGTGGCTTACTTCTCGCCCACGCTTATGTATTAACTTGCGTAATGTTCTCACATATAGGGAGATTATGGAAGTACATAAATGTACATAAGACGCAAACTGCAATGAATTATGACGTTAGATATATATTGTCAATATGTCTTTCTGTGTTGTTGAGGAAATATACGTACATGAGTGTTACGCACGACTCACATAAATATTTATAGTACCTAGACGACCGAGCCTAGCTCTGTTCTTTAAAAAATATTTTTTTAATTAAAATAAACTGTTAGGTTTATCACACAAAATTAACATATTTTAACAAAAAGAAAATATATCTGTTTTGCTGTCATTCGGATTCGAATTGGGTTAGACAGATTTTCCAAGCGGCCGATTTCCATCTGAGCTATTTCTGTTTTGGTGGCGGTTGCGAAATTTATCGTTATGTTCTAACTATATGTTTTAATTGTCTGAAAACTCAGATAAATAAAGTTTTGTATGAATGAAACTTAACTAGATCGATTTATCATCCCCGAAACCACCTACATACTAAGTTTCACGGAAATCGCTGACGCCGTTTCTGAGATCCGGAATATATAACAATATAAAAATATACAAGAATAAGATATTAATAAATAATAATAATACTATTCTTAAGCAGATCTGGGAGACATTTGAATACATGCTGGATTGAATTCTGCAAATTCATTGTTCCTTTAAACAGAAAAAACATACAACCGCTCGAAGTATAGGGACGCGTGTCGAATTTTTAAATCGCATAAACGACTCAGAAGTGACAAAAACAAAAAATATCTCTTAAAAATAACGCCTTCTGACACGGGTATTGTTCTTTACTTGTATATTGCAGGAGAATGACCTCCCATACACGTAGGGCACGTTCATCATAACAGAACCTGTTTAAAATGACAGGAAATGCCTTGCCCATGACAGTGTATTACAAATGTATAATTTCGATCGGATTACGTACACGTGACTGTATGTAACAATTACAACATAAAACTGTAAAATACCTATAGATGCGTATTGTTCCATAAAATGTGATTTCGTGACTGTCAACTACAGTACGCATAGATTCGGCTGCATTGAAGCGTATCCTAGTAACGGTTTCTGCATTTCAATACTAAGTTCTGTTTCTTTACAATACAGCCTGATTTATACTTTGTCGAGTGGCCATTTAACTTATAACTTTTCTTGTCTGTTATTTGTAATATAATTGACATGCTCCGGCTATTGAATGCTTAATAGTTAATTCTACTTTTGCTTTATAATAGAAATTGCCTTTAATACACTAACAAGCAATGTATATATAAATTCTATTAAATATAATAACAATAACGCTATTTCTCTAAATTGATATCGTTGTCAATTTTATTATTATTGTTATTAATACTCGCAATAAAAGTTACAAATATGGATTTCTCCATAAAATTACAGTTCTCATGTCTGCGCATAAATGATTGTATATATATATATATATATATACATATATCAGTACATAGTGTAAAATAAAATAACGTCTGCCCGTCTGTCTGTCTCTCTGTGTGTTCGCAATAAACGCAAAACCTACTGAATGGATATTCATGCAGTAATTAAAGTGATTCAGGAGGATGGTTTTGGTGTATAATTTGTCAAGGATTGTTTTATTTATAAGTAATACTAGTAATTCGTTTTCAACAGTGAAAAATGATGACAAATTAGCTTTAATATGAACATACTCTGTTTGATTTATTATTCATTTTAAATTCTTAATTTATTAAAATATCTATATTTTAAATTTCCCACAAGTTAATCGACTTTTTGTAATGTCATTAGGTGTAGAAAAGTTCGTGACATCGACACAACTTACGGCCAATAGAACATTGCTTCACCTTAGCTTTATTTTATAAATTAATCTATAATTTGCATGGAAACGGCTATTTTATGTACGTAAAATTCAGTTGACTACTTGACAAATTTAGTTATATACATACTACTTAAACGTAATGATGTTCAATTTTGAGTCAAAGACTTTGATTTTCAATAATCTTGTGGTTTATGTTATATCTGGCACATATACTAATATAGAACGATAGAAAGACGTGTGTGTGAGTCATATGTTTGAGTATGTATTATTACATGTGTAGAACACACTATTTTTAATTTGTTTTAAGTTTTAATTATTGTGAGCATAAATGCAATTTTTAATAACATATTCTTATTAAAGAAAAAAAGATGTTTTTTTAATAATATTCTAATATAAACTATGTATTGTAAATAGGTAAATTATGTAATTTTCCAATTTTTTATTTCCATTTTTCACTTCTATAATTTAGTACTACTGTAATAGATGAATTACCTTTATCATTATAAATATTTAGTGACGCAAATATAACAAACTAGCCCCAGCCCGCGACTACCGGTAATAGTTGATTTGGGCTAATGCTAACACGCAGCGGAAGCTGTCAAGAGAAAAAAAAAATCTCGATTTTCAATAATTTTTCATTGCTGCTCCGCTGCTGTTGGTCTTAGCGTAATTATATATAACCTATAACCTTCCTCGATAAATGAGCTATATAACACTGAAAGATTTTTTCAAATAAGACTAGTAGTTCCTGAGATTACCCTCTACAACGTCACAAACTCACAAACTTTACCTCTTTGCAATATTAGTATAGATTATGAACAGATCATAAGATTGTTGGTTTTAATATTTATGGACGGATTATATAAATATGACTAATTTTGTTTCAAACGATATTACATATGGCTAAGTAATGATTGCTTGTATATAGTAATACATATTTTACTAGTATTAATAATGACACAGTTTATTGATTGCGTTATGATGGTCGGTGCTCTATGACCTAGAACTTGCACTGAGCTCGAGAACTTGTTATATTACATGAGTCATGCAACTACGCAGGCTTCCAAGAAACGTCAAGATTTTATACGTTTCCTCTTGAACCCCAAGAAGACAATAAACTCATACAACATAGTATATAAACTCGACACGTACACGATGACTCACAAATGATGCCAATTGAGAGCATATATATACTGTAGTGGATTTCTTATGAATGCTTATTGATAGCAATTCAAATGCGAACTTAAAGAAGATACGCCATGTTTCAATACTTCGCACTCAATGAATACAAGATTAAAATTATCGTCTCTATATTAAGATGTAGGTTTTTATCATCGTATGAAAGAGGAAAAATACCTATATACAATATTTCTGCAGTCTTATTGCAATGGCATATCGTAAAACAAACAAAGAGTCGTCGCAAATCATCACTCGTATAGGGTTGGTGCATGAGTCATTATGCTGTGCTAATACATAAGAATTCATTCTCGAATACAAGAAAGGAAAATTATTTAAAATATAACACTGAAAAAAATATAAAAATCAGATCAGTAGTTTCTGAGATTATCCTCTACAACGTCATAAACTCACAACGTCGCAAACTCACAAACTTTACCTCTTTATAATATTAGTATAGATATTCTCATAAAATACACTTTGTATTATATGTAGAATAGCATAGTAAATACAAGTATATTGTTGGAACACGTATAGTAATATAAAAAAAATGAAATAGTGCATCCGACTGCAAAACTATTAAAAATGAACAAGTATGCAAAGTGATCATCATGGTTTTCCATACACAATGTCCGAAAACTTATTGTTACTGAAAAATATATCTAATCTAGATTAACGCGAACAAAGCTTGTCGATATGTAAAATATATATATTTTTAAATCTAACTAATCTCACGACATCTTATATTTAAAATTCATCTCGCCGTATAGTTTGACCGAAGGAAATATATAAGTATTCATATGAAGAACGTACATTTCAAAAATATTATATTATGCTTATCTATGTTATGTATGAAGGCAGCCTAATGATTATGTGACAAACAGAAACAGAAATAGCTCAGATGGAAATCGGCCGCTTCAAAAATCCGTCTAACTCCAGTTCGAATCCCAGTGACAGCAAAACAGACGGCTTATTTAGTAGTACGGTGAAGCTGTTAAGACCTTGCTAGGTCAATAGCGTAGTCAGATCGAGAAAAAAAAATGTGACAATTATTTTTTCATTAAAAATGATTTCATTTTTTCAAAGCTACCTATTACGTTTCATTTCGTTATCAAACTATCACGGCCTTGTTAAAATATTAGTCGATTTTTTTCTATTTAGAGAATGATTGATTTAAATGTAAACAAATTAATAAAATTGAAGTGTTTATTTCTTGTTTCAAAGTACCACATATACATGACAGTATAAACGATTCTTTTAACGGGACTTTCACTTATCCTTTTTATTCTAGGAAAAAAATAAGGTCCCATTGATATACAATCCTTTATAAAACTACAAACGTAGATGAAGTGAATGTACTGATGAACCCTAATTTTATTAATTTTAATGTGATAATTTGTTATAATCATTCTTTATTCCCAAGCAAAAAGCCATAATCCTATCTTATAAAATCTAGACCCCGATAAGATGTTTTAACAACTTCAGTATATTGACTGATTCATTCATAAAACTAGTTCTCGTGTTCCTAAAAACTCGATAAATAAATGACGTTACGCCCATTGAAAATTAGTAAAACTAATAATAATGCTACCTCATATATATGAGGTACACATATGTGTATAACCAAGATATAAAGCAACACGTTCATTAGTGTATGACTGAGTCATAGTTTAAGCAAACTATAAGAGTGTACAAACAATCCGGTATCGAATCATTGCGAAAAACATACCACTTATCTTAGTCGGATAACGTAATTTTATGAATGGGCACTATACTACAATCACTTACAGCTGTGAGTCTACTAGTAGGGGAACACACGGAATTAATATGATCCGGAAGCGCCAGTGAGTTTCTTAGAATAATCTGACTCAACACTTAAATTACTACGTGCGTAAAGAATTTGTATCCGATTAAAGATAAGTCAGTTGATATGATAATATAAACGGAACTGTTCGATATAAGATTAATATTATTATCTTAATTTTGTGTTTTGCACTGTTATTACATTATATACTAATGGATAGCCGATCTTCATCTGCTTTGTCCTATGTATGCGAACCGTACCTTTTGCCCCCAGTTCACGACAAGAAAATACACATCACTGAATTAGTAATGCTTACAAAAATCTTATTTTCAATGTAAAACCTTTATATTAAGGAACAAATATCTAATAATTAAAAGAACAAAGATTGTATGTAGTATTCTATGTAGTATTTTATGCGTGATGCGTATAGAACGTCAGAACTCTATAATTTTATTTATAGAGATCGATATGGTCTAAAAAAAGTAAGAATGTATTTCTATATATTTTAATCGAGTTTTTTGGGATACATGTAGCCGATGGGTTATGGAATGGACTAAATTATTAACAACAATTTAAATGCTGTGACCATTTGAAAGTAGTAAGTAGGCATTATGGGTTAATAGATACAATATGTAATATTATTTATATAGTATAGTATTAGCGCTTATCCAATGGATATACAATTGATAAATGTTGTCACGGGTATCAATGTCGTGATAAGATTTGGCAATAATCGTGGTATAAGGTTCGTTACTTTTGAGGTCATACTCTATGTCAATAACAAATCATTGTTCGCAAAGCAAAGTGTAATTGTTTTTATCGAACTGACTACTAAATTTAAATCATAAAGCTATAGGGTATCAGACAAAATTTTTTTAAAATCAAAACCAAAAAAATACTTTACTCAATTTAAACCCTGAAAAGGCACTTATGAATGTCAAAATGACCGCCGGTTCGAGAAATAACCCGATAAGAAACTTGATCTGGTTTATCTTTTGACTAACTTCAAGATATTAAGTACAAAGAGCAAGGGCTTTTTTAAAAATGATATTATGTGACCATGACCAGCATGTAAACGTTGGTAATATCAGGACGTAACCGATAAAAAACTATGTAATCACTATCATATACTTGTATAAAAATAAGTAGTTACGATAAAAAGGTAACCCGATCGAGTTTCTTGCCGGTTCTTCACGATGACTAGGTTGTTTTCCGAAAGGGTGGCAGTTTCACCTTTCCTAGGTATCTTCTAAGGGTCTAAATTGAATAAAGCATTTTAGTTCTTTATGTTATATAAACCAAAAGTCACTTACCGTAGCTCTATCGGGGCCCCCGAAAGTAGGTGCAGCACTGCTTCTTGTCAGGAAAACAAATGCTGCCACAATCGCCCAAACTATCCTCAAACTGCTCCTTATATTGACTATCGCCATTATTCCTATTGTTGCTTCTATTGATTTTCCAGATATGTTCATTGATTTAATAGTATAATAAGATTTATATTAGAAATATTTAATACTCAAACAGTTATTCATTACTAATGAATTGATATTACATAAATGTTAATCAAAACGATTAATAATGTTTTGATAATACATTGATTTTGTTTGTCTTCAAGGACCATGGGCAAACAGTATCTGAAACAAACAAACGATCGATTAATTTAAGAAAAAATATACAGTTGAATGTATAACCTCCTTTTTTGAAGTCGGATAAAATATTAAGATATTGATATAGTATAATTAATGTAAATACCTATATACATTGACACTGGCAAATGCTTCGGCGGAGACAAAAGTAGAAATAGAAGAATAACTATACCTGTATGATCCAGTTGTTTAGATAACAATGTACTGATAAAACTCTATAGGGCTTTGAAATAGAACGAATACTTTCTATTACGATTTTCAATTCATGTATTGTGTTATTAAAGAAAGTGTTATAATCTATAACTTCGCTTATAGAATACGGTGTGATGATAATACTAGTCAAACAGTAGTGAACAAAACTATTTCTTTATACAGTATAAGTAATAAAATGTTAATAGTATGATACAAATTATTAAAAACAAATTCAATTTAAAACGAATGTTGTATAGTCATTTTAAGAGAGACGTCCTATACTCAACAGTACTCGTGAGTCATTGCCAAGAATCATCAGCTAGTCATTTATATATCTCAGCTAATTTATGTAATTCGTTACCGCATTTAACCTATTATGGGATATAAATAAAACTTCCATAATCATACAGAGTTTAGCAACATATTATAATGATTCATGTAGTTATACGTTATTTGTTAAAGTTTTTATTTCTGTATTGATTGCTGCAATATATGACTCAACTTCAATTTTTACGCTCTTATTTTACGCTAATCTTTATTAAATATATATTTATTTGGCCAACAATAAATAGAATTATAATTTGAAATATATTTGAAAGTTTCGAAATTTCTTTTGCAACAAAAGTATTTAAACGCTGCGCTAAATTCTAATCAAATAAGAAATTAGGTAAACGTACAAAATAGGACAGATGGTTTATTTAAAGCTTGCTTTGATATTTATATTTTAAAGTTTCCTGTAATATAGTATTGGAAACTATTAAAAATCGTGTTCGTAATATTGTACCAGTTTACGCGGAACGGTGACCTACATTACTCCACGTGTAGTGTCAACATTCAGTTTTATCTTTCTATACAATCTTTCTGAAAGATAAATTGTCACTAATATCGTTTGTTGATGTACTTTCTGAAGAAGAGAATAGTGATTTAATATAATAGAAAACGGAGGTTTATTTATATTAAATAGCAAGTCTATCTGAATTGGTTAAAAGCTTATTTTTATTTTTTTTTGAATACGCAATCCTGTTACACTTTGGAAGCTGTACACGGTTTAATTGCGGGAACATCACGATTACTCTAATTTTCGTAGCAAAGTTGTTTTTCACTTACAAGATGTTTATTTATTTTATTATTTTCCAGATATTAATATACATATTGCAGTGTAACACTAACAAAATATTTTTTCACGATTTAGTTTAAACTAGCGGACTTTGCGGACTTTGTCCCGCCTTGATAATGAAATAACCTTGACGAGTTATATGTCTAAACCTTTCTCAAGAATTATTTTATCTGCTCGTGAAAACCACATGAAAATCCGTTTAGTAGTTTCTGAGTTTATTGCGAACATACAGACAGACGTGGCAGAAGACTTTGTTTTATGCAGCGATATTATTTTGATACAATAAATTGACAAATTGGAATTCGATGTACATTCTCTTTGCCGTCTAATAATAAAAATGTGTTATTCTGTTTGGACCCATTTTTACTCGAGATAAAGAGTCTTAAATCGTCTTTAGTACCACAAACTATAATCAAGACAGAAAGCGCGAACCAAATAGAGGTGTCGTCAGCAATGTTTCGCTCGCTGAAGCGTATCGGTTCGCGGTGACGGACCCGGTTTCACCGGTGACATTGGACTCGGATCTCTTACCTAACTTTATTTACTTAAACATTTTTTCAATAGGACTTGCCCGTTTAACCAGTGGTTGCAATTCTGACAGCGAAAATTATCTAGATGTTTTGAAACCTATTAATTGGTAATCGATTAAACCAAAACACAAAGAGCACTTTGAATTGGAAAATGATTAATAAACATATAATGGATTATTTACTCTTCATTTTTTTATTATTGATATAGCAAAGTCAGGGTTACAAGTGTGTTTACGTGGTAAATTATACACAATATATTTTGCCAAGTTCCAGATATATTTGCTACTAGTTTCTGCCCGCGACATCGTTCGCGTAGAATAGTTACTATGGGCGAACGTTAACACGAAGTGGAAGCTCTCAGAAGGAAACAAAAATCCCGATTTTGAAATATTAGTGCTCCGCTTCTATTGGTCTTAGTGTGATTTTTTTTATATCATAGGAGGCAAACGAACAGTTGGGTCACCTGATGTTAAGTGGACACCAGCGTCCTTAGACACTTGCAACACCAGGAGAGTCGCAAGTGCGGTGCCAGCCTGTGTTGGGGAGTGAGGGATGGAGGAAGGGAAGAGGAAAGTAGGAAGGGAGGAGAGTTGGGCCTCGGGTGCTCTCACTGTCAGAATGAAACGCAACAATGCAAGCACTGTTACTTCACACAGTTACTACGTTGTACAAAGGCTATATATGTATAAAGGCCTTCCTCGATAAATGAGCTATCTAACACTGAAAGAATTTTTCAAATCAGACGAGTAGCTGAGATTATCATGTTCAACCAAACAAACAAACCCTCCAGCTTTATAACATTACTATAGTTTGGTAGTAATAGTAATGTTAGAACAGCTATTGCGTAAAATACAATAATGTTAAATAATAATTTCCAGGAAATAGAATTAAGTAAAGTGGCGAGTTGGCAGTAATCGCTTATCCTTCCTTTTACAATGATCTAATAAGTGTAGATAACTCGAGAAAAGAGTGACCACGCGGAATGTTGCTTGCAAAATTAAGTCTTGTTGACACTGTGATAAAATTTATCAAATACATATCAAACGGCTTCAAGTAAAATTATTTGGAATCTTTAAAAGCATTGAATAACACAAGAGAGTATCACTTTTAATAAAGTACCGTCAAAATTAAAAGAAAGGTTTTATAATAATTGGAAAGAATATTTTGATGAGAGAAGTAAGGAGAAAGGTATCTGGTACAAAACAATACAGTGTCAGCCTCTTCATATACCGTGGTTTAATGAATGTAACCTAAACCAACAATATGTTAAGGTAGCTTTAAGACTCCGTTTGGGGCACTATCCATCGAGAATTAGAGAAAGATGAATCTCCTAACTGCGATGTATGCAGAAAAATTGAGGATGTGCATCACTTGATGATGAAGTGTGCTAAGAACCGTATCGAAAGAGAGTAAGTAGTTGATGAGTAGTATAAAAAGTAGTGGCCAGAACATAGGTATTTGTCAAAGCATCTTGGCTGAACCCTGTTCGAGTGACGCTAGGAAGCTGTATAATCTGGAAATTATATCTCATCAGCGACTTTCATGATAGAGGTAGTAAGATTGGGGAACAATGGGGCTGGTATGTTCGGTGGAATAAAAGCACCTTTACACAAAGTAAAATTTAAAAAAAAATCACTTTTAATAAATATTCTCTCGAAGTGTACAAGATTTAATTTGCATTTTTTAATGTAACATTGTTTTCGAGATTTCATAAGGTTTTTGATGTCACTTGTTACAGAAAATTGCAATTTATCATGGAAATTAATTGTTTGTTACGCCTTTAACACAATTGAAAATCCTTGTAATGATTTTTCACCTTTATATGCATTCAAGTATGACATAGCGGTGACCTAATAATGACATAAAAACAATATATAAATCTTTTATGAGTGATGAAAATTAAAGTATTTCATGACAATTAATATTAGAAATTTTCATAAAATTATATAACATGATTATATTAAAACGTACTGTGAAAAGATTCAATCGGCTGGATTTGACAGAACGTATGAACAGAACACATGTATATGACAGTTCAACGTGCGGAAGAATAATAACTAATTGGTATATAATTATTTCGGACTAATTAATACCCGCGACTTCGTCTGTATTGTTTGTTATCTCATAAGTGCAAAAGAAAAAGCAGAAACCAAAAATATTTCTTGTAAATAATATCCGACTACCTGCTCTCTCCTGTGTATGCGCACCATATCGTTCGTTCCGCTTATCCAAATCAAGAAAAATGCAGATTGCTAAACGCGTAGTGTTTATAAAACTCGTAATTACTTAAAAGTGATGTTTTACATAAGTTTTACATAAGGAACAAGTAATTATAAAGTAAAATAAAAAAAAATCGAAATCTGTCAATTACTTTTTGCGTGATGCGCACACAAATGTTGATCTCTATAGTTTTATTCATATAGATTACTAGCTTTTGCCTGCGACTTCGTCCGCGTGGAATAGTTTTTGGGCAAACTTTGGGCAAACACCTACATGCAGCAGAAGCTTTTAAAAGGAAAACTCGATTTTGAAACATTCTTCATTAGTGCTCCACTCTCACTGATCTTAGCGTGATGATATAGCCTATAGCCTGCCTCGATAAATAAACTATATAACACTGAAAGAATCTTGTGTTATCATACAAAACAGACAGACATTTGTAAAAATGATTGAAATGTATTCTATTACTTACTAGATACCTGTAACATTTTTTTTCACGAAAATCGAAAAAACTACGAACTCTTTAGACATACCTTATTATTATATGTATAGATTACATATATCTGAGAAACGTTAATAAAAAATAAAATATAATATTAAACTGAAGATAGTCGTTAGAAACAGTTGGCTGTACTTGGTAACAAATAATAATACTGGCTTTTAACAAGTAAGCTTTACTAAGAGGTTTTTTTTTCATAAAATATGTCTAGGAACGGTTTAGTCGACGTGATAAGAAATTAAAATAGAAATCTTAGTCATCAGCCGAATATGTAGTCGGAATATAAATATATATATATATATATGTAGACCATGTATTATTTTTATGTAAATGAGCTTACTTTGTAAATATAAATTTGTTATTTAAATTCTAGATTAATTTTACGAGCTGTTCGAAAATTGTATAAATTTCTCTAGCGAATAATCATTTTCAGAATATAATACAAATACTAACTGATATCCTCGACTTCGTATACGTTATTTTAACAATATATTGATGTACAGACGAAAAAACATAAAGCCCATATCGCTTGCCCCACTTCTCGGTAATAAGCCAACACATATCGCATAAACGTGCGTAATATTTATAAAAATTGTATTTTTTAAAACTTTATGTACTTCATATTCATTCAAGCTATTGTTATAATTCTAGATTAGAACCAAGTATATTAGAAGAACAAGAATAAAGTGTTCGAAATCTCTTCAGTAATTACGGAGACCTCTGTCACTTTATTTATACAAGTGCATGTCCAGTGGCCATAGAGACCTTCGACCATAAAGAAAACAAAATCCATTTTTTCTGTTGGTAACACTACTGACCATTAATGTTACATACTACCTACTGACCATTAGTGTTACATAATAGTAACAAAATAAAAAATAATGAACAAAATCGGATGAGGAACAGAAAATGGATATGTTCTCAACCATTTCTTCGCTGCCTATTACTTTGTATATAGACGAGAGCTCCTCTCGTGGTTGAAAGTTGAACATTTTTTTCCTATATCATAGGAGGCAAACGAACAGGTGGGTCAACTGATGTTAAGTGGTCACCACCGTCCATAAACATCAGAAACACCAGAGGAATCGCAAGTGCGTTGCCAGCCTGTTTTGGTGGAGATCGGCATGGAGGATGGACAGAAGGAAACCCACCTCTCCGGCTTTCTCACTGGCCGAACGAAATGCAATGACACAAGCACTGTCACTACACGTCGGAGTTCTGTAGGTAGGTTGGTACTACCCCGGACGAGCCGACCCATTCATCCTGAAACCACTTATAGCTTCAGTGTGACTACCACCTACAACATACATACTTAAGCTTGAAAAAAACGTAGTTTCCATTTTCTTCCCCACTGTCTATTTATATACAAATAAGATAATTAGTATAGTTAATATAAATAAATTAAATATTTGTGCATACGTCGATGAGAAAGACCGAAACGTATGACGTAATCAAATAATGGCGTTAGTAGCTATATGATTATTTGTAGCTATATGATAAATATTAATTAGCAGAAGTAATATGATACGGACATCTGTTAATAGCAGTGTATAAATTGAAATAAATTGATACAAATACTCCTTACTTTTTGATGAAAATAATAATGAGTGTACTTTGTACTTCAGATGAAATCAGCTCGGTATTGTATCAGAGACTCTAAGACGCATCTCAATGAGCACTTGTGGTCTCTCGGGTGCCACAAACGACGTTACGCATTGAAACGGCCTCTACAAGGTTTCCTGCTTCCGGAACACCGCGGGCAATACTAATACTTATATTTACAAACTTATCTGATTGCATGTTACAAAGGTTATGTGGAATTTAAGAATTCTTTCCATTAAAAAAAATTGTGTTGTAAAAGGTTAAATTAGTTCTCCTCCTTGCCTTTATACCTAAGTTGAATTGATGTAATATATTTTCTCTTCCAGATTCCTCTATCACCTCTGTATTGCTACCATTTATAAACGACATTACATCTACATTCCATCCATACCTTCTTCAAGTTTTCTCTAATTATATATCTTTATACTTTCATATTTAAGTCTCTTCTAGTTATGTATTCTAATTCTAACGTGTAAATTATCAATTTCTCTGATAGGACCTTTTCTAATATAACCAATGCCAGCCAAGCTTCACATATATAATTAGAACCGCATATGGTAAAGTTGAGAAAAAATTGCTTTACTTTTTTTTTCGAACTGTCTACGCTCTTGTCCTAGCAAGGTCTTAGCAGCTTCACCGGACTACATATGTTTATATGTGTCTGGGTCTAGCAGTATATCAAAATGAGCATATGTATAGATAAGTATTTATACTAGGGGACTTCATATAGTATATAGTTTATGAGCATTCTCATATCATTTAATACATAAAAGCCGAAGAAGTTTTGGCAAATAACTACATAATCAAAATTATTATCTTTATCGGATGTCTTCTTTGGATGGAGTGTGCTGAATAGACTGATTAAAAAAATTGTCAATTTTTTTTCTTAAAAATATCGAATGTATTGTTGGAAATGATCCTGTGAAAGCCCACAGTCCTTTATATTAATACTAAGATGTACCACATGGTAAATTTCAATCCTCGTATGATTAACATGGGAAAGCTTGTTTTTTTGAGTTTAGAATTTTATAACTCTTTCATGGTTTATCATAAAGCCTAGACCAAATCATTTTCTTGTATAAAATTGAACGCTCTACAAAAAAGGTATCTTGTAATTGTTTTTATAGTTGAATGGATTAAAATTTACACATTAAATTTAATAATCGTATGTGAATAATAATCATACATTTTGGATATGTAAATGTAATGAAAAAGGAATATGTCGAAAATCCAAATTTTATTAAAACTTGTATGATAGACAAATAAATCCAAAAAATTACCCCCGGATAGTATCTCAAATAACATAATGTTGAACGCTTTATTCTATAATGAAAAAAAAGTTATTATAGATACAAATAAATGAGCATCTATAGCGGTTTCCTTTTATAACGCTTAGAAATGAATTAAAATAATATTAACAAAACTTGTCGGTTAGAACTAAAGACCTTCAAAAATCAAGTTTTACTGAACTATACGTTAATATGACTGTTATAACGTATCTCACTGAATAAATATTGTAGATGATGTAACTCAGTTAAAATAAATTAACATAATTCAAACTTAGGTCCACGTTAACATTTATTCATTGCGAAAAATAAACATCAGTAAAGGTTTAATTAAAAGACAACATTTTCGGTTATCATATGAAAGCATTTAACTTATATTATTACTGCGTAACATTACATATTTTATACCAAATTCTTTCAACCAGAGTCATCTATACGAATCCGTTATATATATATATATATATATATATATATAGTAAGGTATATAAGTGTCTGAATATTATATATTATATATATCCACTAGCGGGCCAGGGAGGCGTTGTCCCCCCCTGATTATAAAAAAAATCCTTTACAAATTATATACTACAATTTTCCTCTAGAATCCCTTTATCCACTGGTGAAAACCACATGAAAATCCGTTCAGTAGTTTTTCAGTTTATCGCAAACAGACAGACAGACAGACGCAGTAGGGGACTTTGTTTTATACTATGTAATATAATATAGGTAACTAATCAAAAAGTATAACAAAAAAAAAATGTGCGCGGAGTCCTTTCGCACAGAAGAAGTGAAACTTCGTAACGTGAAAATGAAAATAGGAAGGGGTAGAAATTGATTTTTAGTGAAATCATATTGTTTATAGCGTTGAACGTTTAACGCAACAATGCTTTCATACCCCCTCCATGGTTGCGTTAAACGTTTAACGCAACCTTGTTGGAAGTCGCATTAGAAGTTTCACTTCAGTAGTGAACATATGTATTTTTCCAGTTTTGTTACCAAAACTGTTTTAATTCTCCTGGAAAGTGAGCGTTTTTACGTACTGGCTTTTAAGGACGCAACGTAAGGTGTAGAAGAAGGATTTATAATTCGAATATCAAATAAAATAAGTCTTAAACATTATTCACAAGGAAAATCAATTATCTTCGATTGAAAATACTCTCTTATATTGATAAATGATGACATTTTTCTAATGGGACATTAACCGTCAAGTTGATCTATAGAACATCCTCAACAATAAGGAAAAGTGTAAAAAACATCATCTATATAAAACAAAAACTGTATTAGTTTTTTGTATAAATTAAAAATATATACATAAAATATTGTATTTAGAGCTTTCCATATAAAACACCAAACAATTTTTTTTTTATATCATAGGAGGCAACCGAACAGGTAGCTCACCTGATGTTAAGTAATCACCACCGTCCATAGACACTGCAACACCAGGGCAGTCGCAAGTGTGTTTGTTGTGTTGTAGGGGAACGAGGGAGGTGGAAGGGGGAGGGGAGGGGAAAGGGGTGAAGAGGGAAGAGGGAGGGAGGTGGAGCTCCGGTGCTCTCACTGACCAAACGAAACGCAACAATGCAAGCACTATTACTTCACGTCGGTTTTCTATGAGAAAGTGGAAGTACCTCAGACGAGCCGACCCATTCATGCTGAAACCAGTTATAGCATCAGCGTGGCTCTACCAGCTACAAACCTATTGGAAATTAGGATGTTCTTTTTTGTGTTATACTAGTTTTGCCAGCAACTTCGCTTGCAGGACGGATTATTAAATTTGACATATTCAGTAGGAACAGCCTTTTTCTGGACGAAAAATTAAGTTTTTTTATTCTCCTGATAACATTTATACAAAACTTCATAATGGTCGGTTGATTAGTTAAGGGGGGAAGTATAAGAAACAAATTTGTATATAGAAATTAAAAAGATTAGTTTTCTATTCTGTAATGGATAAACCCAAAAATCATCGTCATCATCATCCTGTAGGAGACCCACTGCAGGGCTATAAATCTCTTCCCGAGGGTAAGGGCATAGTCCCAATGCCAGTCCAACACGTATTGGCGATTTCTAAGAAATGTATAGTTCTGTGTTTTCCCACATACAGTGATATTACTAGAACATTTTTCAGGTTCAGGTTTCCTCAACATGTTTTCCTTCGCCGTCAACCAATAGTGTTACCAATTTAAATTAGTAAATGTACGTGAATTGCGTAAAATTCGTTAGTACATACCTCCGCCATTCCATCACGACTTCAATATTTAACCGATTTAAAAAATCTTTCATCAATAGTACACTTTTTTTACGTGGGGCAATCCCTTATGGATACCCACCTTCCCGGGGGAGAGGATGGGTTATGTCTGAACCGCACGGACTAAAACCCCACGGTGTACCGACAGACCGTGATGTTGGGGCGGCAAGGGATCGTTCTCTGCTATTCCCCTTGAATAGCCGCCCCAACGGTCCGCCCGGCGGAAGGTGGCCGTTTGTGGTTTGTGGTGGAAGTTTGTGTTTAATTCTCTTTTGTGAATAAGCTACGATTAGGGTACAATGGGACTGACATGTTGACATGTTCTTTGTGGACCTGAGGATCATTCAAGTACTAGGTAAACAGAAGTTTTGTATTTTCTGACACCCCCTTCTTCCTGGTCAGCAAAAGTAAGCAATACTACGTACTAATGTACTATGTACTATGTGCCAATGTACTATGTACTAATGTACTATGTACTAATGTACTATGTACTAATGTACTATGTACTAGTGTATTAGTGTACTATGTACTAGTGTACTTGTGTACTATATACTAATGAATTATAATTACTAACTAATTCAGTAAATAAATATTGCCCGACGTAATCACCGTTCAGACCCAACCACTATGTTATCAAAAATAAGGAAATCAAGAAATACCCCTCCCCCATCAGTGCTTACGTAATATTGAATGACCCCCAAGTTGCTAAATGAATAAAAAGATAAAAAAAGAAGCCGAATAACACAATTCGACAAATATCTTTTCGTCACAAGCTTTATTGACAATGATTCATACAGACCTCTTGATTTTACTTATATATATGGAGTTACGTATAATAAATACAAATCAAATAGAACTGGTTGGATTAAACATTTTCAAAAATGTCGAAAGCCTATGTTATTGATTACAAAAACGATTTAACCTTCACTTCTGTTCAAGGTTCATGTTTATTTGTAAATTCCGACAAATCTACTAAATAATATTTTAGATGGTCAAATGTACACTTGAGGCCATAAAGTTAGGCATGTCAAATGTTGTTTCTAATTTAATATGCATAGATATGCAGTGAGTCTTTTTTTAAATCAATACATATAATAAAAATGTAAATCTGACGTGTCTGTACTTTTTCGATTTACGAGAAAAAAATTGTTACAGGTGTCTACAAATAAGTAATAGAATACATTTCAATCATTTTTAGAAATGTCTGTCTGTCTGTTTGTATGATCACGCATTATTGCTAAAGTACTGAGTTCACAATAAAATCTTAATCATGAAGGATATCCTCAGGAGGAACTAGTTTTTTGTTTCATTAAAATTGGTCCACTCTATCAAAAGTTATTGTAATTTGAATGACCACTGGAGTTAAGTACGAGAGAAGAGTAGTAATCGATACTAATATTATAAAGCTGGAAGGTTTGTTTGGTTAATCTCAGGAACTGCTGATCCGATTTGAAAAATCCAGTGTTGGAAAGCTCAATGATTAAGGCAGGCTATATATTCATGCTCGGACCAATAGGAGCGGAACACGAAAGAATAATGTTTCGAAATCGTGTTGTTTTTTCTCGGTTTGAGAGCTTCCGTTGCGTGTTATTGTTAGTACATAGTAACTATTCTACACGGACGAAGTCGCGGGCAGAAGCTAGTATATGATAATTTTAGATTATAATGATCTCATCATACCTAAATGGAATAAGTATTTATAAAGTAAAGTTTATGACCGCTGTAAGCTAATTAAAGAGATCTCACAATTAATTGATAATATTATGAAAAAATAACATTATGTTGGGAAGAAGAAGCGATAATGGATCAGTTGGTAACGTTTTCGGAATATTAAGTATAGAGAGTATAAGCTTATATTAAATGCAGTGTTTACAGTATGCAGTTTTTGTCCAAATATAATAACACTGTTAAGTCAGTAACCTTATATAATAAATATACGACTAGAATACGTTCGTATTTTATTTGACGGTAATACAAGTACGACATGATTCTCTGATGACTCACCCGCTATTCTATGTAATAAAATTCCATATAAAGAAATAAACTCGTCAAATATATTGAGATAAATTGTTTAAACATAGTATATAAAGCTCGACAAATTAAATTAAAATGCATGTCTGGTATTAAAGTTTGTTGTACACGAGTTATAATTTCGGTATGTAACAACGAATTTTTAGAAATTTACATACATTTACTGAATTAAATTGGTAACACTTACGATGGTCGTTACAGGAAAACATTGTAAGGAAACCTGAACGCCTGAGAAATATTCTTGTAGTAACCAATGTATACGCGAAGGATAGTATTATGTCTTGACTATATGAAATTATTGTAGATAACTAATGTACATAAATGTAGGCACAGAGTATCAATTACATAAACCTATATAATTTATATGCTTCTATTATGCTAGCAGATAATACTTTACAATAGTGAATTCTAACACTCGATGTAATCCCATTGTTTAATTAAGTAATTTAATAAAATATTGTAAGCTAATTACATTTAAGGTAAAGGTTTATATTACACTATTATTTATGCTAAAAAAGTGTGTGTACTTATGTACATGCGTTAGAAGTTATACTTCTTTGGCGTAACAAGATAAACATGTCTTCAAAATTTTATCTTTCGCCTTATTCTACGTTTGTAAAGATAACGACACTAACAATAGAAAAAAAGTATTTAATACATTGAAAGTTTTAATAAAAACAAATACAAAGAAATAAAATGTTGACTATAGCTAATTTCAGGGTGTCGGTTTTTCGTGACGGAATGCGTGCGCATCGTAAAAATTTGCTCTCATTTTTCTCTAACGCGACAAAACAAGTATAGCTTCAAAAATGTTAGAGTACCTGTGTGGTACTCTAGTGTCTACGTCAGTAAATGAACACAGTTATGTTTTAAAATTCATTTAAGAGTTGTAGCACGTATATAACCTTTACTCAAATTTCCAAGATAACAGAGAATATAAATCAAATAAAAAATAAGCTTTCCAAATTACAACATGCCTATTAAGTCTATAGAGTATGTGTAAGGAAAAATATAAAATTAATTTTAGATAATAATGTGACAATATATAACATAGATATAAGAACTGAAATAGTGTTAACTTAAGTTATCGAATGAATTTAAGTAGATAATCATTTTAACAAAGCATCTACTTACATTTAAGTTGATGAAAAACCTTGTTTGATTATAACCTCTTACAACTTATTTCACTTTGTTAAATCAATGTCGTTTTTATAATAAGAAATTGCTAAATCGTTTTTGCAATTACGTTTTTACTACACACAAAAAAATCTCAGTCAATACACCAACTCTTGGCTATTACATCTTTATTTACAACGAACACGACCGAAATAACTTTTTTATAAATATGTCAATTTCTCGTATTTAATAGAAGCAATAATTATTTACTCATTCAATCGTAAAACATAAGGAATTTACGACGAATGAGTTCATGAAGATCTATCGTTATCAGGAAGATAACGTTTGTCGTCTTATCCGTTGAAATTATCTGATAACGCCTATGTATGGTATGTACAGCTATAGTTCATTTTGCCTTTTTTACAAACAATAAAACAAGGGAAACAAGTATTTGTATTGCAAAGTAGCAGACTGATTCTTGGATTTGAAATTGGTATATGGTAGATTCGATTTTTTTAAACTAATATTTATCAGTTGTTTGAAATCATTACTTAGACCAATGTTGCTCACCTTTATGTCCCAAGATTTATTTGCTTTTTTTCTATTGCACGAGTCTTAAAAGTAATTAAATGTTCACCGTTACTGACCCGTCAAAACACCTGAATCGCCAGTTTGATGCGACTGATAAGAAAGTTGAGCAGCCTTGGCTTAGAGTGTAATTAATTAATACAATATTTGTTAACTGTTCTTCATTGTTGATACTTCGAAGCACAATTACTAATAAGTAATATAAATAGTATATAATAAATTATACTGATTTCTGTTATATTCGATTATACCCATATATGTATTATGCATGTACACGTGTATATTATCTTTATTGTTATGTTTTATATCCATATAATGGGACATATCACGCAGTTGGCGTCAATTTTTTGTTCGGTTCAGGTCGTCGTAAATTACATGTAGTTTTCCATTATGTCTACTGCATTACAATAGGCAGGAAAATCTTTATACAATCATATAAAGAAGTGATGTTATTTTTTTTTTCAATTTTGAACTTAATTTGAAGGCTCTTATGAATGACTTCTGACATTGAATAGACATAAAAAAATAATAATATGGAAATACATCAATTTTATTTCAACATTTTACTTACCAATTAAAATTTTCCAAAAGGTTATTAAAGCAATCCTTACTACTTGAAACGTAATTTACGTTTCACTAGTACGATCACGTTCTCAGGCCTATAAGTGTCAAAACGATAATAATATTGGTGTAAAAATTGAGTCAATGATGTGAAAAAACAATCACAAGGCACTCGTTAAGTCACCGACTGTCCCGCTATGTTCACTGTTTTCTTTGCAATTGCACGAAATTTCAAAGAAAATGTGTGTTAAATCGCGTGGCGGGAATGACTGCGATCGTGGCGCCACCGGATGACACGACCTATCGCAGTCCGCGTGTTTGAATGAGTGCGCGCCGCGGGACTTCTCCGCGCTTATAATACTACGCCCCCACCGTCCTGTTAACCGCTGAGTAAAACCTCCGCCCGCCCTCGAGCTTCACGCGAACTTTATGTGAACACTCATTATTTGCCGTAACCCTTCGTATTCTTCTTTTTTTTTAAATAATGTTTCTCATTAATTCAATTATAGATTAATAAAAAAAATAGTAAGAAACTGTTAACTCATAACATTATGTTGTAACATGCAACACGTGATTATTTGACTAAGCTTGGTGTATTTAATGAGATTTCTAATAATGTTTGAAGGATAATAAAATTAATTGTTTCCCATTGTTTTCTCAAGTACATCCCTTAGTGATTCTTCGAAATTATTACAACAATTTGTAATAGTTAACAGAAATATACATTTAAATTTCTAAAGTTTTCCTTAAAGTACTAAATGTTATAAATATATTAATTTTCAAGGAAAAAACCGTATTGTAATTTACCGTAGGTAGATTACAATACTTTTAATCGCTCCTTTGTTTAAATATTATATGTATAAAAACACATGATTAAAACGTGTGAATAAAATATTGATGGTTCATAAATATAGTTTAATAATTTTCTTCTTGATTAAAATTATTAATATATATTAAAATTAACCAATATAATGTATAACAATTATGCGTGTATAGCATATATGAGCAATACAATAAAGAATAGTTGTTTGAAATAACAAATTAGATTTTTATGTCCGATTAATTTACGAAATTTGAGGTTAAGATTTTCAAGTAGTTTATTTAATCAGCGTTACTTCTATATTATTTCGAGATTATTGGATCTGACCACGATTTTTAATAGGAAATGATGACGTGTTAGGAAAAAAACTTTTGGACAGACCGAATACATTTTCAACAAAATCTTTTTTTTTATATCATAGGAGGTAAGCGAACAGGTGGGTTACCTGATGTTAAGTGATCACCACCGTCCATAGACACTTCTAACACCAGGGGAGTCACAAGTGCGTTGCCAGCCTGTGTAAGAGGATGGGGGAGAGGAAGGGGAGAGGAGAGATGGGCCTCCGGCGTACTCACTGACCAAACGAAACGCAACCATGCAAGCACTGTTATTTCACGTTGGTTTTCTGTGAGAGGATGGTACTACCCCGGGCGAGCTGACCCATTCATGCTGAAACCAGTAATAGCTTCAGCGTAACTCTACCACCCATAACGTAGCTCTAACACCTACAAAATCTACATACGTCTATTTATTGTACATAATAAATACTAGCCTCTACCCGCGACTTCGTTTGCGTGGAATAGATCACACTAACACTAACACGCAGCAGTTCTCAAAAGGAAAAAACATCCCGATTTTGAAACATCTTTCATCAGTGCTCCGTTCCTATTAGTCTTAGCGTGATGATATAACCATTCTCAATTAATGAGCTATATAAGACTGAAAGAATTATTCAAATCGGACCAGTAGTTGCTGAGATTACCCCCTACAACGTCACAACATCACAAACTCACAAACTTTACCTCTTTATAATATTAGTATAGATATAGACATGATTCATTAATAAGAAAAAAGTCGAGGCAGTAATACGGACTGCCTCGACAAACAAACAAAACTCAAAACAATTGAATAACTGTGTTCTCTTTTTAATTTTGAATTTATTTGTAGTCTGAATCAATTATTTATAAATTTAATTTTTAACATAATTCCGGTTTTCACCTCTAATGGCACTCTGAGCAATAATTATACATATTTTATAGCGTTTATTAATTAATCAACGGTACGATGGGTTGCACAAGCTCAATGCAAAATGTCAACATTTGATATAAACAAGCCGCTTTACTATACGTTGCTAGTCTGGCGCAAGCTTAATACATCACGAGCATAACAAGGTCCTCGGTGACTTTAACCCATAAGTTTTCCCTCACCACAGATCACTCAACGCGGCTAAAAAAATTTTCACTTTAAAAATATTTTATATTTTTGGATCAATATCATTACCGTATTATAAGTTCATATATACTAATAATATATTGTTATAAAGAGGTAAAATTTATGAATTTGTAGGGGATAATCTCAGAAACTACTGGTCGGATTTGAATTCTTTCAGTATTAGACAGCGCATTTATCAAGAAACGCTGTAGGCTATATATCATCACGCTAAGACCAATAGGAGTGGAGCACTATGAAGAATGTTTCAAAATCGGGGTTTTTTCCTTTTGAGAGCTTCCGTTGCGTGCTAGTTAGACTTAAGTAACTATTCCGCGAATACGAAGTCCCTAAACAAAAACGGCTGAATGCCTTAAGCGCTCGCCTTAGTAGTCCGGTGAAGCTGTGAAGGCCTAGTTAGGCCAATAGCGTAGTCAGTTCGAGAAAAAAAAAGAATACGAAGTCGCGGGCAGAAGCTACTAATTAATTGTTATCTATAGTAATATTATATTATAAAGAGCTAAAGTTTGTGACGTTGTGCGAGGTAATATTTGGAACTTCTAAACCGATCTTGCAAAATCTTTTATCAATTGAAAGCCACGTTATTTGTTAGTGTCATATAATAACTGAGCCACAGCAACGCGTGGCCGGGTCAGTTAGTACTTATAATGCACACAGAAAAAATGAAAACATAATTCTACGCAGATCATTACTTAGTGCGTTAGCATTATAAAAAGTATTTGATCTACGTAGAAAATATTGGATTATACGTGTTTACTCACTCGATTATGTTGACGTGAATAGTAAGTATACAAATATGGAATATATCAGAAATAATACATTTCCGTGTACCTGATACTGTTTACTTATTTATTTTTTCTTCGACCGTATTATTACATTTTTTAGTTTATTTCCACGCGATAAGCGTGGTATTTACTCATTAGTAAGCTGTTTCATTCATTTATTAAGCACGTGTAGTTTTAATGTTTTTTTTTTCAAGACAAATAAACGTAGATACACAACCATATTAAAATACTTAGGAACTTTAAACTTTCGTCGAAATTAATTTGCTAAATAATATGTATTTATTATTCGAAATATAAAATATTAAAACAATATTTTATTCAAATGCTCTAATTTTTTTTTTATTTCCATTTTTTTTCTGAGGACATTACAAGGCACCTTTTTTTTTTTTATTAACGTGGGGAAATCCCTAACGGATACCCACCCTCCCGGGGGAGAGGGTGGGTTATGTCCGATTCGCACGGACTAAAACCCCACGGTGTACCGTCGGCCGCATGTTAGGGGCGGCCAGGGACCGTTCTGGCTCTCTCCTGAGAAACCGCCCCTGCGGCAGCCTGGCAAATTGGTCGGCAGGCTACGTCCTACTATAGAGAGGCGACTGGGTACACAACCAGTCACCTCCCCTCGTCAGCCGGACCTCTGCAATGAGGGGATGAGCCCCCCGGCTACATCCCCTCAGGTCCGGCTACGGTAGCGGGAGTAGGCGAGTGTTCTGCCTCCCCCTTCTTCCGGCCCGTCTCTGGCTACGGCCGCTGTGAGGGTCCACCTCGCGGGCCCTCTCCGCCGCCTCCTTCTGCGATATGACTTCCTCGCAGAAGGAGGCCATCACATTCCAAACTTCTTCGCTGCCGAGCATGCGGGAGATGACACTCGGCAGCGACATATCTTCTCCTGTCGCCGCAACCAGAGCGCAGCGCTGTTCGTCCCACGCAGCACATTCTGAAAGGGTGTGCTGCGCAGTGTCCACCGCAGCGCCGCACTCGTGGCATGCGGCGGTGGGCTCCCTGCGGGCAATCCGGTGCAGGTACCACCCGAAGCACCCGTGCCCGGTTAGCACCTGCACCAGCCTATACGTCAGGGACATTACAAGACACCTACTATTATCAACTGCAATGGATCTTTTCTGTAATGTGTATGGTGGCTATTTTAAAATTGACTTTTTTGTTTCTTTTTTCTTGTTATAATAACCAGGACTGAACAAACATTTGTAAATTCGTAGCTGTCAACTAACAGCTCTTAATTTAGCTTGCAAGCTTGGCCTTAAGCAAACATTACAATCTAAATAAAACTTTGTAAGAATAACAATACTGAAATTAAATAATAATATCAAATTACACGTAATCGGTAATAGTAAAGGAAAGATGACACATAAAGGCTAGAAAATTTGAACATAGAAAAGTTAAGTATTCTTGACATTTAAGGGTTCCGCGAAAACCGTCTTTAAATTGTTGTTCCACACTAACAATAGATCAAAAGTCACGTATCAATATTGATCTGATTCCATGTAGTCATTCATCAATTTATTTAACTGTATATGAATAGTTATAGAAGAAAGACATGACTATACGATAACCTTTGTGAAACGTTCTGATGACAAAGCCATTGTTTGTGGTGACTAAGTATGTTTTACCGGGGTAGCTTCCCTTACTGCGGTAGTGAGGTCACGGTACGGTGTTCGAGGTCATGGCCGGTCGTGTTATGCTTATGAGTTGTCTGCCCTTCGGCAGCCTGACTGACCACGTGAACCACGCCTCCTGGCTTGGTGTCATGCCAACAATCGGCACTTTGTGGTTTATTATTCATTAATTTAATATGACTAGCACATAAAACTTTTATTATAACTTTCTACAGATTTTATATCTTAAATTATCATCCACTCGCGTCTTCTTCTGTGTGAATCTATATATTATATGAAAATGGATGTTAATGTATGTAGGATCGATACCTTGAACACTAAAATTATATTCATTAGGTTATATTAGTGTCCAAAGAACGATGGTCGAATTTGCCGCTTCTTGCAAATCTAACTTTGTATAGGTATATTTAGAATCGGGAAGAAGGTAAATTTAATAGTATTTCTTTTCTTCACCTATGAACTTATTTTTACAAATTAATCTTTATCAAAAAACAAGTTGGACGTATTCGGTGTTATTACAAAAAAGTTAAATACGTATTGAATACTTGCTTTAAAAACGTTACGATTTAAATGCACCGCGCTCGCTGAATGGTCGCCATCTTGCTCTTTTCTCTCGATTTGGTTAGGTTAAGTTAGACTTGCGAAAAACGATAACGAGAACTCACCTCGGGCGTGCGCGGTGCATTTATTAGGAAACCTTTTTAAAGAAGTATTCAATATGTATTTAGCTTTTTTGTAATAACACCAATTATATTTATTTAATCTCTATTGTAGTTCCATTATATGTATATTTATAGTATTATTAGTGGATTATATACTATTAGAGATTTCATATTATATAGTTAGTGCAGAGGGTGAATCATCTATTTATAATAAAAATAATTGTATATTACATCCTACACATACATTACCAGTTTATTATTATTTTATATTATATAAATAACTGCAAACATAAGCGAAATATTATTATACTAAAAAAACTACAACATAAAATTGTTTAAGCAACTGTTACCTGTTTTCTGTTTAATATCAGTATGATCGACCTGAATACGCACACCAAGGTCGGTGATTCAAACCACCCCACTCGACCTATTCAACCCCATTACATTACGATTCATTCTTTCCAATATTTTTTAACTTCTATGTAATTTTCACTTTATAATAATTACGTCATGTCAATGGAACTTCTGTAACTATATTTAATATTAGCTTTTAACCCCAGCTTCGTCCGCTTTAATGTAGATTAAACTTATCTTTCGGGCATAGTATTTTTTTTAACAAAAGGTACTGTATGTACTATTTCTGTACTTCTGGCAACATCTGAGCAAAATTTCAATATGATCAATTGAATAGTTAAAGCATCAAAGCAAATAACAAACACACTCATTTACATACTTATAATATTAGTTACAATTGTATAACATAAAATGTCTTAATTAATCGAAAAAAAGAATTATTTTCTATGAGCTACTATAACTTGAGATACCAATATAATTCTATGATAAACGATTACATATAAAATATTTAAAACATAATACTAAATTATGACACTGTAATTCTTTTTATTGTTTTAATATTGAGAAGACAAAAAGTAATCTCGCCTGGGCATCTTCTTCTTCTTATCCTTAGGCCTTATCCCACCTTAGTAGGGTCGGCACAACATGTTTATCATGTTGTGATGTTATGAATTTGTTTAATTTTTAAGATCGGCCGCCTGTCTCACATAAACCCTCCTTGGGATTATTTTGTTGTATCTTTATATGTCTATGATTATTAAAATTACGAAGTCTGATAGGATCTTTTAGCTTCACAATTTTCCTATTTGCTTTAGTTTATGCTATTTCCGACGACTGGATTTTCGTTTTTTTTTTTCGTATTCTCGTTTTCCGGGTTTTACAGCAGTATACTGACTAAAATTAATAACATTAATATCTTTAGGGGTTTAATATAAAATTAGATATAATAAACCATTATGAAACGTAAAATATAAAAACTTTAATAGAAAATTAATTCAAATAAAATGATATTTCAACTGACATTGAATAATACAATGACTTTGTACAATTTTAATATATCCTGGGTATGAAACGGAAAAATACTAATAACCAAGAACTATATACTGGTATAGAAGATCTTAAATTTTGTACACATTATAGAAGTATACTAGCCTAGGCATAAACGAAAAGTTACTAATAACTAAGAATTGTGTATACACATATATAACCTACACAATGTGCGAGAAATTTGTATAGTTTAAATACAAAATATCGTCCAACTGTTTCATGTTTCTATTCGCCGAATATCACAGGTAATCAGAATTCGATCTTTAAACAATAAACCTAATAACAGAAACTGTAACCAAATTCTTAAAAACCATGATATAATCTGAATCAATTAAGTGCGAACATTTATGGGAAAATAAAAAAATTTAATTTACCTACCTTTTGAAACTACTAATTTACGTCGTCTTCTGTTTTAAATTCAAAAACTATTCGCGGTTTATAATCTGATTATTCATTATTAATCATTTAACCACTAAAACCGATAAAAAGTCTTAATCTGTTATTGGTGATTATTTTAAAATAACATTATCGCTATGATTTATTCAATATCTTCACAACGACACGTTTTGAACCGTTCACATTTGTAAATTCCAAGCCACACAACTCAACCCACGAGCAATCCCACAATACTGAGTGCAATTAGGGATATGATCATTATTTAATAATGATTACAATAAAAGTTGCTAATTGCTTTGTTCCTGCGTTACACAATGCCTCGCGGCGTGTCACATCTCCGAGCGCATCGTTCTGATAAAAACCTCTCAGTGTTAACTATGTTGCAAGTTGCAACGATCTTCAATTGTCATTACAGTCTATTCAAAATGTTTACGGACAAGACAGAAAAAAAGTTTCTGTAGATGGTAGAGCCACGCTGAAGCTGTTACTGGTTTCAGCATGAATGGGTTCGCTCGCCCGGTGTAGTACCACCCTCTCAAAGAAATCACGATGTGAAGTAACAGTGTTTGCATTGTTGCGTTTAGTTCGGTTAGTGAGAGCGCCGGAGGCCCATCTCCCCTCGCCTCGCTCCTCCCTCCTCCTCCCCACCCATATCCCTTCCCCCAAACACAAGCTGTCAACGCACTTGCAACTCCCTTGGTGTTGCAAGTGTCTATGGGCGACGGTAATCACTTAACATCAGGTGACTGGCCTGCACGTTTGCCTCCTATGATATAAAAAAAAGTTACAATTCCCATCACTACTAACATTACAAATGCGAATGTGGGTTTGTGTGTTACGCTTTCACATTTTAATTTTTAATCATTACATATTATGAAACAAAGTCTCCTGTCACGTCTATAATAAGCTCAAAAACTACTTATCGGAATTTAATGTGATTTTCACCAGTACATAAAGTATTTTATAAGGAACATTTAGGTATATCATTTATCAAGGGTTTCTTTTATTATCAGAACGAGACAACGTCGGCAGGGCCCTCTAGTATATACATAAAATACTGTAGAAAATATTCAGTTTCGTACAAAAAAGCAAAGATCTAAATGTTTTTTTTTTATATCAAAGGAGGCAAACGAACTGGTTGGTCACGTGTTGTTAAGTGATCACCGCCGTCCATAGACACTAGCGACATCAGGGACGTCGCAAGTGCGTTGTAAAATTATAGATGAAAATTGAAATAGTATAGGTAAAGCCACAAAATAAATCTTTTTTTTTTTTTTTTAGTGAAGCACGATAAAGTTACTGCACTATGCCTGATGGTAAGCATAGTACAATCCACAAACAGTGGCGACACCACCGAGAGACAGATTATCCATCGTCAGTCGCCGCTGTCATGCCGGCCATAATAACGAAAGTCACTGGATATGTACAGGCTGATCCCGAAACGTGACGCGCAAAAGCAAATCACTATGACGGGCTTTTTCGACATGTACATGGTGGTTGCGACCCAGTCGGACTGTAAAACCCTACCACCCCGCTATCGCCATTGCCTCGTTCGTTGATCAGCAGGATGCACCACGTGCAGGTGAGGTTGGCTTGGGTGTCTCAAGTCTTAAGATGTTACTCGACACCCCTTACACCCCAAAATCATCAATACTGAATCATCGTCATCTTCACATGTAAATACAATTGAAATGTTCGTTATTTAATCAGACCAATCTTTGTTAGCGTGGAATAGATACTTTTGACTAACGCTAACATGTAATGGAAGCTGTCAAGAGAAAAAAAACGCTGATTTTTAAACATTCTTCATTGTTGCTTCGCTCCTTTTTTATGTCATATAGGAGGCAAACGAATTGGCGGGTCACTTGCTGTTCAGCGATCACCGCCGTTCATAGACACTAGCAACACCAAGGGAGTCGCAATTGCGTTGCCAACCTTTTTTGGGAGGATGGGGAAAGGACGATGGGCAGAGGAGAAGGAAGGAGGAGAGAAAAAGGGAGGGAGAGGATGGGAAATGGGCTTCCGGCGCTCTCACTGACCGAATGAAACGCAACAATGCAAGCACTGTTACTTCACGTCGGTTCTCTGTGAGAGGGTGGTACTCACCCAGTCGAGCCAATCCATTCGTGCTAAAACCAATCCTATTGGTCTTAGTGTGATGATATATAGCCTATAGCCATCCTCAATAAATGAGCTATATAACATTGAAAGAATGTTTCAAATCGGACCAGTAGTTCCTGTGATTACCTCCTACAACGTCACAAACTCACAACGTCACAAAATAACAAACTTTACCTCTGTATTAGTATAGATTACACTACATATAGAGAGCGATTGCTGATATTATAAAATCAAGAACATCGCGTTACGACACCGGATAGAATATGTAGCATTAATAGAAGCAAAACCTATCAACCTTGCAGACAAACGCACAATACATATGAAAGTTACAATATACGATTAATCTCGCATTAATTATCGAGACAGACTAGTGACGTCATATTCCTTTTTACGACGAAAGAGCACAGTAAGAATGTTATTATAATGTAATTTAATGTTAGAATCTCGGGAGCGAATAAAAACAAATCATCAGTATTCGTTTTCTCAGACGAACTAAGCAGTAAATGATAACTTTTAACAGAGGTAATTGAAAGTCGGTAAAAGGGATATAGGAAAATGTAGGACAAATCGAAAATAAGAGCACACAAAACACGTACAGTCCTAGTAAAAAATTTTGACCACTTGGAATATAGTTACGCAGAAGACAAAAGGTAAAAATACGTATTATATGTGCTGTATAACATCGAGACATCTTAAGAATAAATAAATGGCAATTTTAGATTCCGATATTTTAAATCTATTTTATATTGAAACCCTTGATTATATTACGCGAATCCCGAATTTAGGTTTCGAAGCTATTGTTTCAACATGAATGGGTCGGCTCGCAGAAGTAGTGCCACCCTCTCACAGAAAACCTACGTGAAGTAACAATGTTTGCATTGTTGCATTTAGTTCGGTTAGTGAGAGCGTCGGAAGCCCAACTCCCCTTATCCTATCCTCTCCCTCCAACCACAAAACAGGCTGGCAAAGCACTTGCGACTCCCCTGGTTTTGCTAGTGTCTATGGACGGCGATGATCACTTAATATCAGTTAGCTAACGAGTTCGTTTGCCTCGTATGATTAAAAAAAATACGGCTATATACATAGCGGACAGAAAGGTTGACATGGACTGTAATTCCTGTGAAAGAGTGAAAACTTGCTCATAAGAATAAACTGCACAAACACAAACTAGTATACAATAAAGCTGTACTTATAGTCATGTTAACAGTTTACAACACATTTTACACGTTTTTGAAATTAGCATTTAAGGTAAACTAAGTGAAATCATACATACCTATAACAAATTACCAAATACTCTTTATCGTACCAACTTTATATCTTATAACAACTGTTCAGGGTAGGATATCCTGTTAGCAATAAATATGGTAAGCTGAATAAACTATACAATATAATGAGTGGAATTTACGGTATATTGTATTTGAAAAGATGATATATACTTAAGCTTATATATATTCGTTACCTATAAAAAAAAATTAGTAAATATTTACGAGCCTGACTAAAATATATGTAAATATTGTGAACAATCGTTTAGTCATATGTTCGTAATATCTTAAGTTAACAGTGTTATTATCGATGACGATGTGAGATATTATTGGTCTCATTTTCCGAGGTGCTAAATGTTTGAATTTACTCTATTAATATATAAAGGGTTATTAAATACTTTGTATTACTTAGAAGCAGATGTAATAATACAATAACCTAACGGAATTAATGCAGTATAGCTGATAGGATAAAAAAAATGTGTGCGTGTAACCGTCACACGCGATTAAAGTAAAACTTTTTAAATATTTTTGATTTTATATTCAATAAATAGTTTAATGAGAAAATCACTCAAAAGTTTAAAAATATATACCATATATATAATATAATATTAAATAATAAAAATCATACAATACAATTAATTATGTATATATGGGTGCGCGACCATGCTGCCATCTGGTTTCCATGTAAGTAAGTAAGAATTTAAATCAAAGCTTCATTATCTATAGTGTCATCTATCAACTAATTCGGAACTTAAATAACACAGGAAATGTTACTAGGAACTCCTTGTTATAAAATATAAAAAAGTACGAATAGATTACTATAATAAGTAACTAATTAAATTAATTATGATTCAATAGAAGTTTTAGCTATTTTTAATTCTTCTCTAACCGGTGGTACAGAAACGTGACGCCATATTGCCGTAACGGACTTTCATTGCATTCTCAACCAGTTACCTCCTAGTCGCGCTTAAAGAAGTTTTACTGCGAAAACTTGTTGTTTGTATAATCATAAAATATTATAAATTAAATATTCAGTTGAACTCGGGTTATTAATTACCAAAATATCATTATAAATATATATTAAAAGTCACTCTACGATTGTATACGTCAATAAATTACAATAAAATAATATATATCCTATATATTCAACCAATAAGGTCGCTTGACAAAGCTAAATCAAGCATAATTATTATTTCGAGCGCTCAAGCTAGTACGTAATACATTAATTTCATTGCCACAAACTATGTAACATAAGTTATTGATAAAAATAATTATGTTAACAAAGAAGTTTGAACTTTATGACGTAAATAAAAATAGGAGAATTTTTACCAATTTAAACAATGATATTTCTGGAATTAGTACTAATGTGATTTTTGACCATTCGATCAATACAAAAAAAAAATACAAGAAAAATGAACGATGCCGCATTCCTACACGAAAGGAGGTTCTTAAACTTTACATCCCACTGCCATAGACACGCTCCTTTCTACACTATTAAAATTTAAATCTGTTTAGAAATAAATGATGTCTTTTTTTAAAAATGTGATGAGCGTAAAACAATTTTTAAGCTTTCATGTTCCTTCAACATGTTTTTTTCAAAACTTTAATTGACCTGGCCTTGATTACTCAAAGCTGTATCACGCAGAAAATATCCACGATATAAATTAGTTCCCAGTTCCATTAACAAAGGATTGTTGATTTATGATTGATGTATTTACCTTAAATTTATGTTAATTTGACATTCAAATTCATGGAACCCATTGGAATATGTTGAATAAATATAATTTGCTATATAGGTCTCTTTGAGTAATATCGTACACAGACTAGTGAATCTTAGTACCCCACAACAGGATATACCTTTCTCAACAACAATTTACGAATAGCAATAGCAAGTTATAACCTTTATGTGCCAAAGTACAAACAATAATTATACATTATACAGTACCTTTTCAACAAGACACCTGGAAGATTCTGACGTAGATTCGCAGGTCGACATTTCTCTCTAAGCAATTTCATACATTTGAAACATCAAAGTTTCTAATAGTTCCTATACATTATGCTTTAAACTATAGAATATCACTTCATTAACAACATACAGTGTTTCTACAATGTAAATGTTGATTTTTTCGTTTAATATCGTCATTTATCATCTGTGATTTGCTCATAAAATAAACAAACATAGTTAAAGCGGTGTCGGTACGAATTCAAATCGACGCCACGTTGTGAATGCTTGAGTCGGGACAATTCTTTATCGCTATAAAAATATATCATTTTATTGCCGCATAACCCATACTATAAATTAGTATTATCGCTAAATGAAATCGTTGCATCAAAGGATTTTTCCGCTACAATTCTGTGCATTGTAAGTTATATAGATTTATATATTACTAGCTGACCCGTGCAACTTCGTGTGCACCAAATCGGTTATCACCGGTTTCAATTTTTATTTTGAAACGCGAAAAAATTTAATAAACCTTAAAACTCGACTGCAGCCACACCTACGGTTTCCAATTGTGAATCCAAACGATCAAGGGACTCACACAAACATATACCCCGATGGTATGTGAGAAATCTTTTAAAATAAGCCTAGATAAAAACTAACCCACATATATTGGTGGTGATGTAAAAAAAGCTTGAAGGGCATACGGCACCCGGTTTGAATGAAGTTCCTTTTCTTTTCACTTTTTTGTAGACATTTACTATACAGCCAGTACATTATAAAATATCAAGTTGATAGAGTTAAATTGTAAATTAAAGAATAAAATGTATTTATAAAATAAATACTGATAAACTAAATACTGCATGATCTGGAATAATCAAGTTAATAAAAATGTATACATCAATAGGTAATCCTTAACTTGGTTTGCTAATGAAATGAAAATTTTATAAATGTATATAATTTATACTCTCTCTCTCTCTCATTTTCTCTGTCACATGCACAATACGTAAAAATAAAATTAAATAATCATCTCTACCACTTCATCATAACTATCTTCTACTTGTATACAAACTTTTTCACGCTATGTTGTATTGAAGAAAAATATAAATATGACAAAGAGCATCGCATCAACGCGTCAACTGTCACTTGCCTGTAACTATACATTTGTCTAAGAGCTAGCAAGGGTTTCGAGAAAGAATTATAAGAACCCAGAATTTTATATATCTTTATGTTCTTCCAAACAACGTGCGGGCTACCTGGCTGTCAATAAACGTAACGTTTACTTGTACATATCATACTTTACAGGCAAAAATATTGATCTTTAAATAATTTTATATGTTTACGTTTATCGTTGTTTTTCATTGTTTACGGCGAAATCTTAATATCATAATGGTTAATAAGATGAAATGTGCTCTTTGCAATGGAAAAAATAAAATGGTTTGCAAATAATTATTTATAAAATTTTATTTATAAAATATATCATCAGGCACATTATTGTATATAAAAAAATGTCTGAATGTGATATATTCAGATTTCGTTTTAATAGTGTTTAAAATTTACTAAGTTTAAGTAAGTACTAAGTTAGTAAAAAAAATGTTTGATGTGCATTAAAAATAAAACGTTAACCGGCTACCAGGTATTCTGAATGTTGTTTGGAAATGCATAAAGAGAGATATATTAAAGAACCAACTTTTCTAAAATTCATGTTCTTCCAACATTGCCTGCTCTTGTACTAAGGTGTCGCAAAAAAGTCTAATTACATTAACTATATATTTCTGTTTTTCGTTATCCCGGAGAACTCCCTGCGGTTTATGGGACAAAAGTATCCTGGATGGAGCTTTGTAATATTAGTTATAACTGTGTTAAATTTCGTCAAAATTGGTTCGTTACTTTCAGAGTAATACTGTTCAGATTCTAGTCTTTAATCCGTTATCCTGTAGAACCTCTTCCGTTTTCTGGGACAAAAAGTATCCTAGATGTAATCTTGTAATATTATTTATCCTTTTGTCAAGTTTCGTCAAAATTGATTCAGTACTTTTAGAGTGAAACGTGTTCACAGGTACAGACAGACAAAAATTGTAAAAATATTATTTTTGGCTTCTATATCGATTACAAGTTCTACCCCAATTAAAACTTTCAAAAAATATTTAATGTACAGATTTGGCCTTGTAACAGTTTTATTA